>JADBJO010019251.1:17500-33627 GCA_016801955.1 Conus betulinus | reverse complement strand
CACTCGCAACATTCTTCACGGCAGGAGGCAGCGAATCATGGCCAAGAACAACAGTGCCACTCGGAACATGCAGGCAGAGTCTGCTGGACGGGGCAGATGACTGGGAGTGCACAGCAGACCTCCCAGAATGGAATAGTCACCCAGAGATTATCAGCAAGAGTGGCATGAGACCAGACATAGTATTACACTCTCAGTCAACCAAGCAGCTGATCATGATCGAGCTCACGGTGCCATATGAGAACAGAATGGAGGCAGCTCAGATCTACAAGACTGAAAAGTATGCTGATCTGGCAAACAGCCTGAGGAGAGAAGGCTATCAGGTCAAAGTTCCTCACTGCAGAAATTGGAGCTAGGGGGTTTGTGGGAATGTCTGCATACAGCCTCATGAAACAGCTCTCAGTTGCAGGGAGGGAAAAAACCAAAGCCCTGAAAGCAATGGCAGAAGCGGCAGAGAGGGTGTTCAAGTTGGATCTGGTCAAGGAGGAACAAAAGTGAACTTCATAAGGCTTAACTTTCCTACAAATATCAGGTGCCCCTGTGGCTCAGTGGTTAGTGCGCGAGTCATTAGGTGGAAATGAGCATGTCCAGAAGGGCATGGGTTCGAATCCCAGTCATGGCTCATCCCAAGATGGAAAAAAAGGGGCAGCAGAGGGACATCCGGAGTCATGAACCGGGTGTGGCCCAACCCCCCTAGAGTGTCAGGAGATAAGGGCCGAAACACTCGCTTGAAGGGGGCTTCTCTTCTGAGGACTCTCTGCTGCCACGCTCTCCACGAGTTTCTTTCTACTGTTTTCCTTGGGGGAGTTGTCCCCCTTGAGTGGTAAAACGAAGGTTGGGGAATTGAAGATAATGTATTTTGATTTGGTTCTAGTTACTATTTTTTTTCTTTGTATACAAAAATCTTGTTGGGAAAGTTACTAGAGGTAATTATTTGGGGGGGTTTGAAATAAATTAATTCAGGGAAATAATAACCAAGTTCACCAACTACTTCCTGTTTCCTGACAAGTTCCCACATCCTATTTCCTGTTCCTTGACATAGCAATTTCCTGCACATTTTGACCGGCTGGAGAGAGAGAGAGACACTTTGTCTGCCTAGAGAGAAAAACAAAGTTGGCAGAGTGGTCTTTTAATTCAAGGTTAGTAAGCTAGTAAGTCAATATTATGAATTGGGCTTGTCTAGATACTTGTCCAAGTTAGTATGTTGAACCGGTTTTTGGCTTACCATGTGCTTTTGGTAGACATCTTGAAATTGGGGAAAGGATCCTGCCATTTTACAGGATATTTTAGTAGCTGGTTTGTTGAAATAGTATTTAGGCATGTTGAAATTAATTAATAGACTTATTTCTTCTGTCATGTTTATTCAGTTCTCTTGTGCTGTCTTTTCACAAGTTGAACAGAACTAAGGCTGTAAGAGTTAATCTTAGCGACCAGTGTAAATTTTTTTTCTCACTTGGACTTCCCTTAGTCTGTATATTTTCTCTTACCACCTTTTAAGGGTCATTGCTAACAATGTGTACCTAGGGCTAGGGTTCATGATTTAGCGCAATACTTCTGACATGGGATTATTGTACTAATAGAAGGTTTGTACAGTTAGGGCCTAGTCCCAGTGAAAAAAACTTTTATTCCTTTTGTTCTATGGAATGACCCTTGCAACTAAGAAGAAGAGATTTGCTTAGCTTTGTTTAGCATGTATTGTGTTACTACATTTGAGCTTTTCTCAGTGCTAGGAGTTTGTGGAGACAAATTGTTGTTGTACTGATTTAGGAATAATTTTTAGGATTTGTTGGTTATTTCTGCACAAGGCTTGAATGTTCATGTATGGAAGAGTTTGTAAGAGGCATCATGCTTCCACGCTAGTGGGTTAAGATTGCTGATTTGCTGGGATATTTGTTGGGTGTCCCAAGATTGATGTGTTGATTGATGCGTTCTTTTATGTTCAGGTGTTGCTATTGTTGTAGCTTTTTTAATTGTAGATTCTTCGCCATAGAAGGCTAATGTATTGTGTTATATGTTTATTCCCAGGGGCCACCTTTTCTTCGTCTTCGTCGTTTTCTGTCACAATTTTATTTCCCCCCTTACCCTTGCCTCCCACCAAATCTTGCCCAATTACCCTCATTTACCCTGCGCCCAAGGTTGTCCCTGGTCTAGTCTGCAGCTATCAGTACTCTGCTACCCATCTCAAAATACCTGCGGACCCACATTCAACTGTGATTTTCTACAAAATATTTATTAATAAATCAAGAAATAAAAGTACGCCTGACAAAACCCGTTATTTATCTTTCATTTCCATACATTGTCTTTTATATTTTTGGTGGTGAGTGTGTGTAAGCGTGTGTTGAAAGTTTGCGCTGTTACGGAGTAGCCGCCAGCGTCGGCGCCATGCGCGCGTCTCGCTCCGATCACTGCCTTTCGTCGTCTGCTATGCGCTCGGTGGCACCGTTAGTAGTTCTAAAAATAGCATGCTAAACAGGAAGAAGAGTCATCCCCGTAAACGTCTCGTGTGCGAAGTGTAGGCATTCAACGGAAAATTCAGAGTGAAAAACCGTTTTTAAAATGTTTCATGTAAAATTTCGAGAATAAAACCAAGAGCGACATTTATACTTTTACACTCACGCAAATCTTCAGGGTTTAAAACTATTTGAGTAAAAAAATTTAAGTTTGTCCGTTCAAATGCCGCGGAGCGCAAAGCTATGAAACAAGCCGTGGTGCAGCTTCGACGTCGACATGAAAATTGAAATGGCGCTAAGTACAAGACGGCATGCGACCCGTAAATATTAAACGGAATCTATCGAATATCGACGAGTCGTCTTCAAAACCACGCCGTTCCGGCTATTTTGAATGGTAAATTGCAACCTTTTCCGTCAGTTTTACATCACGATTTAACTATATTACTGTCATATATTTTGAAGATTACTTTGTTTTTGTTTGACGACCGAAACATCAGACCGGAGTAATGGTGGGGTCGTGCTGATGAGAGGAGTATGTGTTTTGTATTTTACACCAAATTAAAACTGCTACTTAGATTCCATGGATATGTTACAGGTGTAGCTTGTATGACTTCAAGGCTTATTTTCTGTTGATTTTTTTTTTAACCAGATCTTTCCTGTTCGACTTAAATATCAAATTTTATTAGGTCACGTGACCGTGCCCAACGACGCTTTTGAGGCCCAATGTCGAATGAACAGCTGAAAACTAACACAGTTCCACTAGGAAAATGTACAGAATATTAGATCTAGTTGCAAAGTGTGAGATGACTGCAGGCGGAAATCTAAACAAATCTTTAAAAAAACGTTTGTGAACTGCAAAAAAAAAAAAACGTCGACAAACGAATCATGTGTTTTGTCTTGTGATTCGTTTTGTCCACGTTTTTGGGCAGTTCTTAAACATTATTTTAGCTTTGTACAGAATATTAATTTTGTGCCTGTATTTCCTTTATCAAATAAATCAAGCTGAGATTCTAAAACACTGTCTTATGCACTCCATTGTCATTGTTATGGTGGCGGTTATGTATGTGTGTGTGTGTGTGATGTGTGTGTGTGTGTGTGTGTGTGTGTGTGTGTGTGTGTGTGTGTGTGTGTGTGTGTGTGACTGAATGGAATGGATTAGCTATCATCATGATTTATCAATTAATGACAACCCTAACTCAATTTATTTATTACTTCAGGTGCTCCAAACTGTGCAGTTAGTGTCTGCTACAACAGGCATTGTTCTGGTCAACATACACTGTAACAATGGCCAGTTCTACACAAACTTTCTCTCCATGACTAAGAAAGAGCCAGTGGGCTGTTAACCCACATTTGACTGTTATTTTTCCCAAATGTTTGAAAATTAATCAAAAAATGAAAATACATCAGACAAAATCTGTTATTCATCTTTCATTTCCATACACTGTCTTTTTGTACTTTTTTTGATGGTGATTGTGTGTCAGCGTGTGTTGAAAGTTGGTGCTGTTTACCGATTAGCTGCAAGCCTTGGCCAGCATATGCACATCTCACTCCTATCCCTTCCTTTGGTTTTCTACACTGTGCTCGTCCGGATATTTATCAATTCTAAAAATGTATGCCAATTAGAAAGAGGAGCAATTCTTCAGGCTTTCAACTACAATTAAGTAAACCTTTAAGTTTGTCCATTCAGTTCCTGCTGGCAAGGGGGTATGGGGCCAGGGTAAAAACTCAAGGGATGAGTGTATTTATTTTGTAATGGCATTGTTATATTCAGTATTTCTTGGCAATCATATATATAAGTTTTCACTAATATATGGAAAGCATAGGCACTGGAGAATTAGGGTGGGGGGAGGAAAGGGGGTGGGAGAGGAGAGGGAGCGGAGGAGGGGGGGGGGGGGGGGGGGGGGGGGCAAAGTTTCTTTGCTTTTTAATCTTCTGAGCATTACTTTTGGTACAAATGTCAATCATATGTTTTCATAAGAAGATCATGCCAAGCAGAAATATTTAATTTGTATACGTAATGTTTACACATGGCACACAAGAAGTTAGGTAAAAGGGTGGGGGGGGGGGGGGGGGTGAAGGGTATGGGGGTGTACAATTGTGCTGACATGCTTGAATGTCTTCTTATTGGATAGATCTTGTAATCCTGATCATTTTGATATAAGTTACATGCTTGTATGTCAATTGAAAGCAGGATGTGTCATTTTATAACTTGTTTTGGTTGCCGATATGGAAGGAAGAAAAAAAAAGTCAAAATGAAGATTTTGGCATTTTTAGGAGTGTGGTAGTCGGACTCTGCAAGAGCCTCAGGTCTGAAAAAAATTCAGTGTATATTACAAGTAGTTGACATCAGTCACCCATAGTTTCAGACATGTCACTTGCCAAATGGCCGAGTTACAGGCCTCCAAACATGGCCCTTATGGGGAATTCTGACTGTCGTAAAAAAATTAAATATTTAAAAAAAATCATAACTTCGCTCCTAATAAAGCTACAGCTATAAATTTTACATAATTTTCTTAGTTTTAAGTTGTTCTATAACCTTGACCTATTGAAAACAACAGTCAAAAACATTTTAAAAATCACTTTGGAGTACCTAGTTTCCTACGTGAAAACTTTTGCATACATCGGTGGTATTGCTCTTGAGTTTTTTCTGTACTACTGTTCTGTATTTCTGTCGGTCATTCAGATTCATGAATCTGAACCTTCTTAACCACTATATCAGTATATGCTAATGTATGCATTTGTCAGTCCACATAATTTTATCCTGACTAGCCTTTCAGAAGTTGAATTGTTCAGTCGGCAGTGTCCAAATGTTGTAGAAGCAAATAAACTATTATTATTTTATAAAACTGGTCCTGTGTCATTTAATGTACAAAAAATGTTCATAGTCCAATGCTTGGCAGAAGTTTGTATAGGAGAGGGGAGGATATGTATTGCGAGAGAGTACAGTTTCTTCTTCCAGAGGATTAATTAGCTTAACACTCCGTATTTTTCTGTGCTGTCCTTCTCCAGATGACTTAAAGTTTGAAGCAGTGAATAAGCCACATGACTGATTGAACAAGAACTCAGTTTGTAACACATTTTATGATGCCTTTATGATTTCTTGTGCCAGCAGAATCCCAAGCATTGCAACTACAAAGTTTGCAGATATTCAGATGTTCTCGTTTATAATTTAAACATGGTCCTGTGTACCCCAGCATTGTTTTAGTGTTTCCAAATGGTAAATGCCAATCTGCTTAAACATCTTAATTTTGCAGGAAACATTAAAGGTCAAGACTTAAGAAAAGAGGCAACCGAAAGAAACTGAGGCAAGTTGCTCAGGATGGTTGTATTAATAATTGTGTGATTTTTGCTATTTAGTATTTTGTTTGATGACAGTTTTGTTTGATGTTTCGTATCATAAAAGTTAAGTCCTGTCATTGACAGAATGTTTTTTTTTCATGACAAAAAGGGGATCCATGTGACAAACTGATATCATTTTTAGTGGGAGAGAAAGGCTATCTAGCTCAACCATAACAGTTCCAATTGGGAACATCGAACAGCATGAACATGTATAAATAGGCTGTCTTTCTTCAACAGATGGTGGCATGGAATACATCATCCAGCTCAGTCATGTCAGCTCAGACTTGGCAACATAACAAGTTCATAGCATATAAATTGTTAGCATAATTTTCATTTACATTATTATGAGAGTTTTTTTTTTTTAAATTATATAAACTTTCCATTCAATCTGTGACAGTTAGTTTTGTCTCGTCTCAAAATGGCATCCCAGAATATGATAAGGAATGTTATTTCACCACTTCCAAACATACTCCTCTTTTAGGACATTATTAGTAGAGTCTTTAAACAGATAAGATAAAAATAATGAAGCCTCGAACGCTCAGATGTCCAGTTAGAGATGTAAAGAAGAAAAGGTTTACAAATAGGTCTTGCAAGAGGAAGAGGATCTGATATGGCATTAGGAGGTCCACTGTAATGTGTAGTTTTTGTAATGCTGTTGGATGAGCACTTCATTCTAAAAGGTATTCCATTAGGGAGGAAGGTGGCAGAGTGGTTAAGATGTGCGTGGGTTTGAGCCCAAACACAAACCCATTATGAAAATTGGACTTGAAATATGTTTAACTTCAAACCTTGCCAGTAGGAGGCTGTTATGATTCATGAAGATTTTGATAGACATGCATAGGCAGCAATAAAGACAGTGTCAGAGTAATAGTTTCAATTTACCATGCATTGTGAATTTCAGTATTAGCTCTTCTCTGTGCCATGTTTACTTACAATCTTTACATTGCATTTGCATACTTTTTTTCTTACATCTTCATTATTTTTCAGGCGAGACCATGCCTATTCCCATACCTATGCCAGTGATAATGAAATAGGTAAGTAATTATCGTGATAATGATCTTAAGAGCAATTCTAAAATAATTTCATATTTGACGTTCATATTTCATAAAGTGTTTGATTACATACTACATGTGTATTTTGTTTAAGTGCTTGGTGTTTCTTTTATGTGGTATACAGTATACTGCTAAGCAGCCCTTACACCTTTTTTTTTAAAATTGTGCATCAGGTTGATGAAAAGAGAAGCAATCTCTACTTTATTCTCAGTGTTTACAGACTATTTGATGCTTTTTTTGCCCCCTGCTAATGATATAATAATTGCTTAGTCGCGGAGCCAGTGTGAGTGAGGTCCCTCCCCCTACCCCTGAGGGCATTACCACATCAGTCCAGCAACTGAACTTGATGACACCAGTAACCATGACATGAACTCACCAAGGGCACAGCTGAGAAAAGGAAACTGAAACTGAGGTCGCTATGAGAGCAGTGCTTGAAGGGCCACAGAACCTGAGACAATTTTTCAATTGTGCTAATTGGTGAGGATGAGGAAGATACAGATGATGTCACAGAGTTCATTTTTGGCAAGAGACGACATGACATGGCTGTACTCTATGCCTACTTAAATAATATAGCCCAGCATCAACCAGGCCTGAGAGATACAGACACCTGCAGTGTTGGTCAGGATATTTTAGCAACTCTCTCGAAGCACATCCATTAAGTGGATGAGACTCTACTGTGTGGTCTCAGTCTTCCCAGCTTAGCCCATAGCAAACTCAACTCTGGGTAGGAGCGGTCGGGGCAAAAAAAACCCCCACATGACTGATGGGATTTGAACCCACTACTTCCCAGATGGTTGTCCTTGACATTAACCACTACACCACGGTGCCTGGTAAATTGTCTGAAGCTTAATTAGTGTGTTTTTTGTTTCATTATTGTGATGGAACAAGGTTTTAGAAGAAGTACAATATTTCTTTTTCATTTATATTGGGAGGAAGGTGGCAGAGTGGTTGATGTTCACCTGCCAATTCAGTATGTGAGAAGTACCTGGGTTGTCACCCGGCCTTTTTCCCCTTTCTCTCCCCAGTTTGATTGACAAATTAAACTGAACATTAAGTTCATTGGATGTGGACTATAACTGAGTCGGCCCGAACTGCCTTCCTGGCCCCCTGTGTACCTTAAAGAATCCACAGCAGTTGAAAATCAAAAAGGGGAGGCGGGGGGGGAGGGGGGTTCCACTGCCCTGGCAAAATTAATGTAGATTGAAGACGGCTGCCTGGTAGTTCTTACTAGGCCCAAAAAAGTGCCCCTTGTTCTTCTTCTTTTTCTGCGTTCCCTGGTCTGCTGGTCAGATACAAAGTCCGGTACCTCGGGCAAAGTCAGCAGTCTTTTGGATTGAGTCTACCATTCCCCACAGCTTTTCTTGGAGTTCCACTGCACTGGGCCAAAACCCACGTCTTGGGCTGTCGAAGGTGGGACAGGACTGAAGTGTGTGGGGCTGGATTCTGTGGGCCTGTACCGCATGGGCACTTATCTGTGTGCGATATATTCAGGTGATATATGCGGGAGAGCAACTGGCAGTGTGCAGTTCTTAGTCTGAATGTGGCAATTTATTGGGCTTGCTCAAGATGGTGAATGTCACCAGCCGCCGTGGCGAAGTGGTTAGCGTCGCGGACTCCCGGCTGGGAGGTCGTGGGTTCGAATCCCATCAGAGGCATGTGGGTTTTTTTTCTGCCCCGACCGGCTCCTACCCAGAGTTGAGTTTGCTGCGGACTCAGTTGGGAAGACTGGGACCACACAGTCGAGTTTCATCATCCACTTAATGGATGCGTTTCTGAGAGTGTTGCTCAAATTTCCTGACCAACACTGCAGGTGCCTGTATCTCTCGGGCCTGGTTGACGCCGGGATATATTATGAAAGGAAGCGTAGAGTACAGTCCTGTCATGTAGTCTCAGACCGAAATGGAAATCCGTAGCATCATCTTAATCATCCTCATCTCATCAATCAGCATTAAAAAAAAAAAAAAAAAAAAAAAAAAAAAAAAAAAAAATGTCCCAAGTTCTGTGGCCCTTCATGCCCTGCTCTCATGGTGACCTCAGTTTCGATGTCCTCTCCCACGTCTGTGCCTTGGTTTGGTTCCGTCGGGGTCACCGGTATCGGCGGGTCCATGGGGGCTGTCGTTGGACGGACGTGGTGGTGCCCTCCGGAGGGAGAGCTCACTCACGCGCCGGCTCCGCGACTAAGCAATTATTGTCGTCAGTAGGGGGCTTAGTAGGTGGTGTCCCAGCGTATGTTAGATCAGAACAGGCGCCACTGAACACCACTGAAGTGACTCGGCAGCAGTGCAGTGTCTCCTCCGGTGGGTTGCCTCTTGACGACTTGACAATGACTCCGCCCTGTGGATTGTCGGTGCCGAGGCTGCGGCGGGCCTGACCGGGCTGTGGCTGTGGACAGGGTGTCGGAATGAGCGGTGTGGGTGCACTGCCTCTGAAGTGGTGCAGAGGTTGGGACAGCAAAAAAAAAAAAAAAAAAAGATGGTGAATGTCATCCTTCTATACCTCCACCTGTTGGCTTTCTCTCCATGCAGTCCTGAACTGGCTGTGACTGATTGTCTTACCCTCTGTAGAGATACAGCATGGGCAGTTTGGTGTTGTTGGCTGTCCGCCTTGGAGAGTCTCTGTCTGCCTCTTCATTCCCTTCCACTTCCATAGCCTTTGTTTTCAAACTGTTGTGTGAATGTGAATGTAGGTACTAGTAACGCAAAAATACTCCATTTTCCTAAAGCAGTACTTTGATCTATACCTAATGTGATGATGGAGCTTTGGTCGCCAAGAAACTTGCATCACAAACCCATTTTGTCGGCAAGAATTTCATTTGACCAATGTTTGAGATTTGGTTCTCAGCTGCATTATTTATTGGTGGTGGTCATTTACTCAATATGTGTGGCAGAACGCTTCCGATGACTGTGCAAGTGGATTATTGTTAATGACTTCCACATACTGATGGCTTTCGTCACATTTTTTAACTGCAGAATGTTTTGTACTACACATATGCTGTTGGTTTTAAGCAGAATGCACAGCGTTGCTCCAGTCACAGCACGGATCACTTGTTCAGGTATAAGTGTACATACAAATTAAAAGATGATCAGAATGAAAGCAGAGGTCAGCATTGTTACTCCTTGTTACAGGAAGGTGTGACCAAGGCAGCAGGCAACAGAAACCTGATGAAGACCAGCCACAGCACTTGTCATCTGCCCTTGGAACACCAGTTTCCTGTACCACAGAACCATGTGGATCTACTTCTTCAACAGATGAACGAGGTGAATATGTGATGTAATCCAGGTGTTTCTTAAATTTATTTTTGGCAGCAGTTGACTGATTACATTGAATCTTGTCATCTCTAGAGGCTGTGGAACATAGTCTGGTTTCATTACAAAAATGTCAAAGAATAGCACATGGAGGCTTCAGATGAAGTTCACACTTCAATCTTTCAATACAGTTGGCAAATGATTGGCTGAAAATAAAGAGTAGGTGGGTGAATCAGTTGCCATGTCCTGGACAATAAAGTAGTTGAGGTCATAATTGGCTGTGTCACTGCATGTGCGCCACTTCCCTCTCGGCAAAACCATTTTTTTCACAGATTTTGATAACACAAATAAATGTCCACATGATCAATGAAGTAGTTGGTAGGTTGATTGATTGTGAGAATAGGTTTTCTTTTGTTAGTTCAACATTTCACTTAGTTTGCAGTCCACTTGCATTTTTCAGACCTAAGAGTCCAAATATTTGTAGTAGTGTAGCTTAACTACAAGAAATGTGTCCCAGACTTTAAAAGTGATGATTTTTTTTTTATTTAATGGCTAACATTTTAATTTCAGAAGTATGGAATAAGCCATGGCATGTGACTTGTCCATAGGTTGTTTAAGACTAAGTATTATAGAAAGACAAGTTTTTCCCTATTTCCTCCCTCCATGCAAGTTTGTCAAGGGATATCCAAGAAAAAATTTGCTAAGTCATTTTAAGGTATTAGTGGCATTCTATCAAAATGTGTGTGTGTGTGTGTGTGTGTGTGTGTTTTGATCATGTTAGTAGTGGTGTAATTGTATGATATATCTTATCACCTTCTGTAATGATTTCATTTTTTAAAAAGAAAAATATATTGCTTTCTTATCTCTTAAAGAGGTGCTATGGCCTCATAGTTGAAATATTTTACTCCAGAAGTCATAATTTCATTTCTTAAGACATTTTTTCCCATGTGTGTTTATTACCAAATGTTTGTTTATTTACGGTTAGTTTTGTTCATTCTTTGTTGTTGTTTTATGTTTTGTGCCACCCCTGCAGCATTGTACCTACACCACTCATTCATGATCTTCATCCACAGCCATACCTCATCTAGTCTGACTATAGCCATAGCCACTGCAGCACTCATGGAGCAGTCAGTGCTAAGTCATTAAGAGGCAGCCCACCAGAGGAGGCACTGCACTGCTGCCTGCTGAGTACTTCAGTGGTGTTTCTGTTTCTTACATATATTTAGAATCCTTTTAGACTATGTTTTTAACCTGGTTTCAGAAATGGGAGGATATTCCTTGCATGTTGCCATGGCAGGCCCTCAATTTTATGGTCCTGTAAATTATGATCATCTCTGGGATAGGTGAAAAGTACACATTCAATGAAGCATTTGTTGTTTTTTTTTTTTTCAATAGGCAGTGGTAGTGGGCTCTATGTGGTCAGCTGGACATTAAACAGTCATGATGATAATAGTTAGTGGCAAAATTTATATTTTTTTTATCTTTTAAGAAAAAAGCCCCCATTGTTCAGAAATATCTCATTTCTGCTTTCAGAGTCGAGCCATGATAACTTGGCTGAAGAACGGGCATCACTTGAAAAGACCAGAAACCCTCATGTCTACAGGACACCAGCTCCAAGAAATAGGTGCCAAAGGCAGCGATCCAAGAGACATCGGAAAAGAGTAAAGTGCTGCATTGAAAACTGTTCAGGATTGGTTGTAAACTTGGCTAGACATCTCAGGCAAATCCATAAAGACATTCCTGAATATGAAGTTCGCGATCTGATTAAGAGAAACAAGGGAACACCAAAGCGCTCATATCCTGTGCTTCAGTGCAGCGTGGATGGCTGTATTTGGAAAGGGACAAGAGTTGACAAACATCTAGCTTCAAAAGTGCATGGGTATGATAAACACACTGCTAAAATTGTGGCAAAAATATCAAAAAAGCTCCAGTGCTTCTTCAAAACACATACTTTGGGCCAGAATAAGTATACAGCAGCATCTTTGTCAAATGAATTTCTGATTTTTGAATCGATAAAGGGTGGGAACTTTGTGCCTGACTTTATGGATACTCATAAGCAAAAGGAAAAAAGAAAACGAAACAAAAAAGGTGCATACATGGTTCAAGTGGTTTTGGAAAAATGCCTGGGAACGGGAGAATTTCACTCATCAGCTCTTCATCGCCTGTCAACAATTGGAAGACCAGTAAAAGATGGTCAGCTTTCAGTAGTTGAGCAGCTAAAAGTAGACAAGTCCTGGGGCACAGTGAAAAACTAATTGAATGCTTTCACCCATTTCTGGACTTTTTGGAAGCAAAGCAGCCTCCTCTCGTTGATGCTGCTTCTCTTGCTTCTGTTTTGTACATGGCTGAAGGGGTCACTCCATACTGTGACAAAATTTGCTTTGGAAGAGCTCCAACGCCGAAAATTACAAGATTGGAATGAGGTGATCAATTTTGATCACATAAAGCAGTACTTAAAGATGAAAATTGCCAAATCTTTGTTGAAATCTGGTGTCAGTAAATCACAAGAAGTTGAGGAGCAGAAAAAACAAGCTCACAGAATTGGCCGACATCTTCTCCTCCAGTTGGCTGTTCAAAACGGGAAGAGGACAGGTGTGTTTGCTGACCTGAAATGCTCGGATATTGGAAAAGCACAGAAGGGGATGGATACGTGCTGCTTGTGGCAGAAGGAAAAACTCCGCGTTTCTGGAGCAGCAGGTATTTTTTTGCTCTGATGATGAATTTGAACTTTTGAACACATTCATCACAGATGTACGACCATTATTTGATCCCAAAATGGACCAAGTGTTCTGCCGTCTTTCTGGAGACCGAGCTTCTGTTGGAGAAATAGGTGACTTTTTGAAAGATGCTTGGGTTGACTTTGGTTCCATTGTGAGTTTGGTTGTGGGCAAAATGACTTTCACATTGATCAGAAAAACAATTATCAGTAAATCAAGAGAAGAAGGGATCAACAGAGATGAAAAACATGACATGGCTGTTCACATGAATCACAGTGTGCAAACTGCCGATCGACATTATGATGTGAGCACCGGTTCAAAACTGACAGCAAAATTCCGTACAGTCTTTGCCCATTTTCATGACCCTTTAGACTCTGATGAAGAGGAAAACCAGGATGATGTCTTGCCCTCCAGCAAAATAAATCAGGCTATTCATCTCTTAAATTGCATCCCCAACAGGAACATTATAGGGATGAAAACTGTGGTGACTCTCCACAAGTTTTTGGACAGGTGAAACCAAAAGGACATACATTTGGCAAGCCTGATCTCTTCACTAATGAAGACAAGATGAGACTGTTGAGATGTTGCTCATATGTCATTGACAGTGGCAGAAAGAAAGCATTTGTTGTCACAAAAGTAATGATAATCCAGAAAATACAGCTGTCAGGACCAAACTTTTTCTGATCTTTTAAAAATTACACAACAGCTCAGTTGTGCAACAGGATTCGATGTGAAATAAGAAAAACAAAGTAAGGTGGTCGTGCTATTGTTTTCTTCACAGAACATCATTTACTGGAATGCATTGCTGAGAAATTCTCTAATATTCCATTGCATTTTACTGTTAGATTGTGCAAGGACAAGTATAAATGTTCACACCTTGATGTGAATAGTCTAAGACTAGTGAGCATTTCATATGAACTTGAAGTGAAAAACCTGAATGCAGACAGATTATTCAGATAATTCATGTGTAGAGAGATTCTTGGAGCCTCCTATGACAACTTTTTCTTACTGATTTGTTGTTATTATAATTTGAAATAACAAATGTTTGCTTTGTGTGGCAATTTGAAAATAAATCTCTTTATTTTTTGTTTTTGGTGTGACATTTGCATGTATATGTGTGTGCTTTTTCTCCACAAAGAATATGAAAAGCTTTTTGTTGAAACAACACTAAGTTCTTCACATATTTTCATCATTGTAGAAAAACTGCATTTACTGATATTTTTCATTTACCTTGTTTGTTGGAGTATTCATATGAAAAGATAATAAAGATCACTTTGTGTTTTAGAAATTTACTTAATCTCCACAGAAATTAACTTAGGTTTAATGTTACAAAAAAGTTTTGGTTGTATTGGTGTATTTTTTTTTTAAATGGTGTGGATACAAGACAAGATCTCAATGACCAGCACCACGCAAGCTGTGAGGGCATTCTATTGAAAGTAAAATGCTAATGAACGCTTGCACTGGAAGTGTGCATGATTATTACATTTTGAATATATCAAGTTTTTGTAGGAATCGGGTTTCCTTCTTTAAAATGTGATCTTATTTTTCATTTGAGAATTTTCTCTCTTGAAATAAATAGTAGAGAGTAGTCAGATCTGTGGAATGTCATAAAGGCTGCTATATGGTTTACCTTTTGCCCTCTGCGTGTGAGTGAGTGTGTGTGTGTGTGTGTGTGTGTGTGTGTGTGTGTTTCCCTTCCTGTTTTTTAACAAAATGGAAGTGTTTGTTAAGTCTTAAGCACAGTTATCTGGAAAAATTCAAAGGAAATGTCATATTTGTACTGTTTCATTGCACTCTTTTTAAATTGAAAAAATGAACACATTGAACTTCCAAGCTCATCTCTCTGGAATGGAATCTAGGGAGCTAATGAAACCCCTGTTCCCACACCCATCCCCGCCTCCCTGTAGGTGCAAGAGTCTGCAAAACTGTCATGTGAGGAATGCATGCACAGGTCCATAGCTTTTCTCTCAGTGTTTTGCCCATGTGTAGATCTTGATATTACACAATGTGATTTTAAATTTGGGATGTTAATTTTGACTCGCTGTCAAAAAACTATTTTATCAGGGTCATCTCCGCTTTCATCTCTATCAGAAAACATGTTCGACATGTAGTTTCATTTTGATGCTGCCTTCTAAAAAAAAATTCACCGAGTGTGTCAGAATCATGACCTTGATATAGGTCCGTGTTGAATTGTCATATCAGTGTGGAGTGGTATATATGTATGTATATATATATATATATATTTTTTTTTTTTTCTGTGAGAGGATTTTACTATATTTTCAAGCTTGTAACTGATTGTTCAAGCAAGCTTTACTCTCTTTTGAGAATTCCTGGTCAGTATTTACTGGAAATATGCTGAGAAAAACGATGCTGTATATTTTTTTGTTCAGCTTTTTTTTTTTTTTTTTTTTTTTGGCTGTCTCATCATGTGTGCCCTCTCAGTGGCATTACTCCCATTCCGCTCATTCCGGATGTCTGTCCACAGCCACACTCACCCTGGATTGTTTAGCCGTAACGCCGCTATTGGCATTCCACAGGGAGCTGTCAGTATCGAGTCGCCATGAGGCAACCCACCAGAGGAGACCCTGCACTGCTGCTGAGTCACTTTGGTGGAATTCCATGGCGCATTTTCTGATCCAACATACTCGGGACACCACCTACTAAGCCCCTTACTGTTGACAATAATGGCTTTGTCACAGAGCCAGCGTGAGTGAGGTCCTCCTCCGAGGGCACCACCACATCCGTCCAGCGACGGCTCCCATGAATGGATGAGACTCGACTGTTTGGTCCAGTCTTCCAACTGAGCCAGTAGCAAACTCAACTCTGGGTAGGAGCCAGTCAGGGTGGAAAAATCCTGGCATTTTCGAGGATTCGAACCTGACATCCCAGCGCCAGTCCTCGACGATAACCACTTGGCCACAGGCCGGCTGTTTTGTTCCAGATTTTTATGTCGATATTTTTTGTGTTTACAACAGTTGTTTACTGAACAAGACCAAAGCACATGCTTTGGTCGTCGTTAGTTGGGTTGCATAACTTTCAGAACTTGTCTAACTATTCATAATCACCTCCCATTATGCAATCAAAATGTTTTGTCTATATATATATGTGTGTGTGCATATATAAATGATAAAGAAAAGAGTCTTGATTAGAAAAGTTTTTTGTTTACTTTGAAAATTATGCAGAGTGAAAAAAGAAGGCAGGGGCTGATAATGTGAATGGATTCTTTGAATAAAAAGAATGTGGTGAATCTATTCTGTGTGTGTGTGTGAGAGAGAGAGAGAGAGAGAGTGTGTGTGTGTGTGTGTGTGTGTGTGCATGCATACATAC
>JADBJO010019251.1:5000-15000 GCA_016801955.1 Conus betulinus | reverse complement strand
TTTTGAGACCACACTAAGAATGATTTGAAGCTGATGGATAAATGAATTAACTACAAAGATGAGACAATTGAAGAAAAGCATCTCGTGGCTACGACTCAACGGATGTCTCAACAACTCAACTGATGTCCTACACCCACGCACCTCATTCTAACACTTCCCGTCCACAGCCACAGCTCCGGCACCGGCAGTGCAGGGAGCAGTCAATGTCAACTCGTCAGGAGGCAACCCACCAGAGGAGACACTGCCGCGCTTCCATGACGGCACAACTATAAAAAAAAATTCCCATGTTCTCTCATCTACCGTCTAGGGGATGCAGCTGCCATTTAAATATTTAGAACAGGGTTCTGGCCACTGGAAAGGTAAGTTTACATGCACTAGCAATGACCTTTGTGACCCCAGATTAGTCCGAACAAAGAGACCCATCTGACAATGGGAAGGCACTATGGAATTTCCTGCTTCACCAACATATCGGGCAGAAGCAGAATGACATGTGGTGTTAGAACTGGTTCAGCAAAATGGTTGGATGAGGGGGGTAAAGGTGTACAAGTTTATCAAAAAGAATCTGAGCTTGATTTATTTGCTCTGTGTATTTAATAGTTTTATACGTCTTATCATCTGAAGTCAAAACAGTGAAAAGTGTGTACTGTGTGCAACTATTAATTTCCTTTTTAAAACAAAAAAAAAAACTTGGATTACACATATTGAATACCTCTGGCTTTCTCTGCATCTGTTCAAAGTAAGAGCGAAGTTTGATGCCCCTTTTCTTCCTCACGTTTTACAAGTTTATGTTGTTTCTGTAACTGTAGTGTTGCTATTTTACTCAAAATGTATTAAACTCTATGCTCATTACAAAGTTCGCGTTTTAACCTTTCCGTTAATATATAACAATTGCTTGTTAGGTTTATATTAGGAGACGTCAAATAAAAAAGTGCTAAAATCGCACGTCTACAATGCTTGTAAGCACGTGCATTGCATGCATCTGCAGAGAAGTAATTTTGCTCTGCCACGCCCCTCTGGAAGGTATTAATGATGAATGATGATGAGTTCATATCGAGAGTTATCAATACTAGCAAGTTCATGAGGACTGCTGGTGGATGGACATGGCAGAATCTTTTGAAGCAGTTTCTCACCCACACTGCCTCTGCTACTCAGCAGTTCCTGTCAGCAGTAGGGGGCTTAGTAGCCAAGTGTCCTCCATCCAGTTCAATCAGAATGGCCACCACTTAACACCATCTAAGTGACTGGCTGGAAGTGGAGAACTTCCCATGGAAGAAGTGTCCGATCACCCTGGCACAAGTGGCAGCATGGGGTCATGGCCCAGAAAGATCCCGAGTGCTAAGGCCCAGAGGTAAACCTCTAGAGGCTAGCAAGATGAGGGTATCCTGTTCCTGAAAACAATAGTAGCGCCGAGAGACAGCTTCCAGGTCTGGGGAAGGAACCTTGACAGACTCAGCATGGATGGCAGGTAAGTGTGTGTGTGTGTGTGTGTGTGTGTGTGCGCATGCGTGCGTGCGTGCGAGTGTGTCTATGTGGTGGTGTGTGCAGGCTGGATTGGGGTGAGTGAATAAGGGGGTGGAACATGTATAGGGGTGGCCATATAGAATGTTACTGCCCCTTATGAACCTCCCAGACAATGACAGTGGAGTGAGACAGTCTGGAACGAGTGGAAGAAAACTCCCTTCCCAGCTAGGAAGCATCCCTCATGTGGGCAAGACAGTAGACATTAATCTGGATACGGTCAATATAATACAAGAATCCTTTGCCAAACCACCATCCTACCCTCTCCCCCCCCCCAAATCCTAGACACATTGACCCTTGCAGAGGAAAGAACACCTTTGGAGAAGAAAGGATACCTGTTCTAGTACACTGGATGCCTGTGGTCAGTGTTGCAGTAATATTATTAATGAAACAGAATGACACATTTAATAACACATGGTTTTACCTGGAATGAAACAGCCCACTATCTTGCTAAACAAGAAGCAAATGGGTATACAGAAAATGTTCCAAATTTTCATTACAATTTCCTTTACCACAAATACTTTAAGGACTGGAACATTTGTTTGTAATTTTTGTAACATCTAAAATATTGCCCACCTGTCTTAGACATTAGATAATATCAATAAAGTTGAGGTAAAACAACAGAACACTGAAGTCTTGCGAGAGTCAAAGACATTTTTGGGCACACCACCTATTACTCGATATAGTCAAATTTTAATTGAACAAATGAACAAAGATGGCATAGGCATAAGAAACCCACTCTGTCACTGACATCTATCAAAACGAAATCAAGCTTTTATCAAGATTGTTGCTGCAATTGTTGCTTAAATGGAAATTGCTGGATTATCATGAGTGTCACAGTATCCACACACTTCCTTTTTGCTTTTTTTTATTTTTAAAATAATTTACAGGTTACTTACAAGATTACTGTAATTGTGTGTATTTTAATCCTCTTTTAATGAACAGAACTGAACTCAGTTCCTCGAACGTTCAGCCCGAAGCACAGCACAGGCATACCTGAAACCCACCCTGTCATTTAGTCACAGCCACCGACTAGTCCACTGACATCGACAGAAATTTATCTAATCTATATTTTGCCCATTTAGACTGTTAGAAATTTATCTAATCCATACTTTGCCCATTTAGACTGTTACCTTGTCATTCCACGATCCATATTCGGGCGTCAGAGCTTTTGACAGAAGTGACACTTTACTGCTGTCTGCACCGTTTGTTTTTGAAGCGGCTCGCTTAGTACTGTTTGCCATCTTGAAACGTAGTCGTAGTCATGTATAATGTGAATGCAACTGGAACCTTAATTCAGCATGCCAGCTTTTTTGTTTTAATGTTCTACACTCCCTTCTTTTTTCCACGCTTGCTGCGTCCGCCCTTCGTGCTTCCTGAACTTGAAGAGTCTTTAACGAGAGTTATACTTCTTGGGCTAAACCTGCAGGCCACACGCCTATAAATAATTCCACGTCAAGTAACAACAAACAAGTAGGGTAACTCTTGCTCCCACAAGAAAACAAATACACGCCAATAACTCCAAAGAAATGTTGCTTACGAAACCGAATCGCCTAGCAGATATGTGAGCACAGAGCACACAGAACAAACAAGGAAACATCCCCAAAAAGGATGTTCCAAGCTTGGCTATCTACCTGTTTTAGGTGCATTCGATAGTGATAAACTTCAAAGACTATTATTGGTGGAATATGAAGTTCAGATGTGATGCTTTTATCTTGTAAGTATTGTTTCAGTTTTCGAAGATCGTTTGATTTGGAAGAATCTGTCGTGACAATTTTATTAGCTATAGTGCAAAAGTGTGTGTTTAGCTGTTTGACAGAGATGTCTTTAATTACAGTTGATTTTGAAGATTGATTTTTTGTAAGCTCGTTAACAGCTCTCCATACCAATTTTGGGTTCTGGTTGGATGATATTAGTTCTCGATAATATTTCGTTTTTCTCTGCGCTTTCTGTGAATGTATTGCATTTCTCAGTTTTCTAGATTCCTCTTCATAGCCATGTTGTTTTTAGCAGATTACTAAGGTAACCTGCCTCCTGTAGCTCTTTAGTGTACCATGCCGGTTTAGGATCATGCCGTACTCTAATCGTTTTTGGAGGGGGGTGTTTATCATATATTTCTGTAAATGTTTTGATCCAAAATTCAACAGCAAGATCTGGATCAATTATGTCGAAAACTGAAGAGAGATTTGACTTAAGCAAGTCATGCAGAAAGTCTTGGTTGTTAAAGTTTGTAAAGCAACGGTAGGTTATTGTCTTGCGTCCCGTTTTGGGAATTTTTACTCCTTTTTTGGACCATGTGACACAAATTGGGTAATGGTCACTACAGTTTAGAAACAGGTACGCAGGCTTCTGCTATGTTAGTGTTATCTGAAACATAGACATGGTCAATAAGTGTCTTCGAAGTTGGTGTGACTCTCGTTGGAGATTCGATGAGTTGATCCAGATTAAATAGATTGAATGCTTGCGTCTATTGGTTTTGAACTTTTAGAAGGTCTATGTTAATGAGTAAAATGATTTCCTTGGATTATAGCGAGACTGCATTTATCATCGTAATAAATTTGCCGACCCAGTTTACTCTTTCAGAGGGTTCCTGTAGCAGAATCCAAGCAAAATAGATGGGTTTCTCTTCAGCTTAACTTCTATCCAGACACATCTACACCGTTACTTTCCAGGTGTAGAAGTCGTTTGAAGCTAAAGGGTTTCGCTGATGTAGATAAGGAGACCTGTCTCACATTTGACACTACTGCAGATGAAACTGATGATGAAATTGCAACTGATTTTGACAACGTTTATGATCCACTTTTCAATGATTGTACTACTAAAGATGAAGTAATAGCAAGTGTTAAGAACCTAAAGGCTGGAAAAAATGCAGGACCTGAAAAAATATGGGACTGTGTGGCTGTTATAGGGAGTAGGGTATGAACAGGCCTTTATTTCAGAATTCAAAAATCGTTTGATTACGTGTTATAAGCAGAACTGGCATTCTGACATGGGTAGCAAGGAAAAATATAACTGGTTCTACTCTTTTGAAAATATCTTTCAGGCGGATAAATACATTGAAGGATGAAGAATAAATGACATAGATTACATTTCGCAAAATTCAGATTGAGAACCTTGGATTTAGTGCAAATAAGAGGTGGTTTGACCCTGGGACATCCGCGGAATCGCCTTGCCCAATGTGCGGAAATCCTGTTGACAATGAAGTCCATTTTTTATTTCGTTGTACAGTTTCTGAAGATAACAGAGCACAGCGTTCACTCTTAAATTACATATCTCTGAAAGAGAAGACATTTCTGGTATACCGTCATCCATAGACATAGATATTATACAATCTACGGAAAAATTTATCAGAGAAATGGAGTGTTGGACAAGAAAGGATTAAAAATCCAAGGCACAATTGAATGGAAGACTGAATAATTACCCTACATTTCTTGGATGTTTGAGCTGTTCTGAATTATTTTGATTGCTGTTTTTTTCTTTTCTTTTCTTTTCAAATTTTAAGGGTGCATGTTCCAAATATGCCATGTCATGTTGATCTGGATTTGTTTGTAAGTATTTCGATACGTTTTCTTCTTTCATTTGAGTGGGATTGTTTTCTCACATCAAGAAGATTTTCCTTTTCTTTACTGTATATCCTTTATGCTTTTGTTGTTGTTGTTGTTGTTGTTGTGTTGCTGCTGTTGTTGTTGTTTTTTTTTTGTTCGCTTTGACATTGATTGCGCGATTATTCCTCCCCCTTGTCACAAGATCTTTTGGCAATGACAATACAGTTTCAAAGTGTCAAGTCTCTCTCTCTCTCTCTCTCTCTCTCTCTCTCTCTCTCTCTCTCTCTCTCTCACACACACACACACACACACACACACACACACACACACACACACATATATATATATATGAATATGAAATGAAATGAACTGAATGTAATGAATTGCTAGACAGCATGCAGAAAAGCGCGTCAGTTATTACAAATTAATGTGAATGAGAGTCTAGATAAATTTGTCAGTGCTTTGTGCGGAGCCGCAGTTATTTGTAGAGGCAGCAGAACATACAATGACTGGTTTGATAATGAGTGCGAACGAAAGAAACAGGAAATTAAACAGTTATTAAAAAGATTTCAGAGATGCAAAACAGCCAAGGATAAAAGTAAGAAAAGACAAGAATATGCTGTATCACATAAAGAGTATGTTACGCTAAGGAAAACAAAGGAACTGGAGTTTAAAGAAAGTAGGTTAAAGAAACTAAAAAATTCAGTCAATGATTTTTCTAAAATGTTCTGGTCAGTGATAAGATCTGTAAACAAAAAGAGTTTTGTGTATAACGTAATCTCAGTTTAGCAGTGGCATGACCATTTTGGGGGCGTTTTTCATAGTTTTGATAATAAAAAGGAAGAAGAGACCGGTATGGAAGAAGAAAAAATGAAATTGAGTCATTATTTAATCAACCTTTTTTCCAGTGAAGAAGTCGTTGCTGGTATTGAACATTTTAAATTAGGAAAGAGTGCAGAACCAGATAGAATCATAGCAGAAATGTTGAAGAATGCAAGCACAACTGTAATTAATTTTCTTGTTCATTTATTCACCCAACTTTTTGATAATGGTATCTTTCCATCAGAATGGGCTAAATCTATAATTGTACCAATTTACAAAAACAAAGAAGACGTGAACAATCCCGACAATTATTGTGGAGTATCACTTACCAGCATTTTAAGTAAAATCTACACTTACATACTAAATGCAAGATTAACTGAATAGGCTGAAACTGCTGAAAAAAACAGTGGAAGAACAAGCAGGTTTTAGGACCAGTTACAGCACCATAGACCATATATTTACTCTATATTCTTTGATTCAGAAACATCTACTCTGCAAATCGAAGCTCTACATTGCATTTGTAGATTTCAAGAAGGCCTTTGACTCGGTAAATCGGAATGCTCTGTGGAATGTACTCCGTGAAAGTGGTGTTAATAGTAAATTGTACATGGCTATTAGAGGGGTCTACAACTCAGTGCCTGCATGCGTGCATGTGAAGAGTGAGTATTCAGAATATTTTGATTGTCCAAATGGAGTAAAACAAGGATGCTTGTTGAGTCCACAGTCGTTTTCTTTTTTCATAAACGAACTGGCGGTGGAATTGTCCAGCAAAGGAAGACATGGTATCCAGATGATACTGGAGCGGTTGAATTAGTTTTACTACTGTATGCTGATGATGTTGTACTTCTGTCCGGAACAATTGTAAGTTTGCAAAACCAACTAAATGTATTGAAAGAAGAAGCAGACCGCTTAGGTTATATCAGTTAACTTGGATAAGACGAATGTAGTGGTCTTTAGAATGGGTGGCCACCTATCAGTGCATGTTCAAGTAGTTAATTCATATGAATATCTTGGAATGATATTTTCAACAAAATTAACTTTCCGTTACGCATGGGAAGAATCTCTGAGAAAAGGGAAAAAAAGGCTACTATTGAAATTCTGAAATCCCTGAGAAAACTGACTTGTACAGACTGTGGTATATTTTGGAAAATGTTTGATACACTGATAAAACCTCTTCTTACATATGCAGCTGAAATTTGGGGCTTACATGAAAATTCGCAGATGGAAAAAGTACACACGTATGCTATAAAGCGTTTCCTTCGAGTACTTATTCATTCATCCAACACCGTTTATATATGAGAAATGGGCAGCAGATACCCTTTGTATGTAAGTACATTTGTGAAATGTATTAAGTACTGGTTGAAGATCTTGAAGCTACCCCAGTCGCGTTTGAGCAGGCAAAGCCTATGATATGATGCTTCTAGAAATGGAATAAGGTAAAGAAAACTGGGGCTCATAAATAATAAACAAGTAGGGTAACTTTTGTTCCCATAAGAAAACCTAACACAGAGTAACTTTTATTCAAGACTGGCACAGCCTTTTAAACTTGAATAAAGTCAAACAAATAACGACGAACAATCTGATAGTTGGGGGAAAAACAAAGCGCAGGTCAACAACCCAACTGTCTTCATAGTAATGACTTGGGAACATGCATGTTCCCGGTTTCTCCATCTTCACCCCCCCCCCCCCCCCCCCCCCCCCCCCCCCCCCCCCCCCCCGTCCCCCAACGCACCCCCCACCTTGGGTCCAAATCTTTGCCAAGTCATTACTATGAAGATAGTTTTTATTGTTTACTGTTCCCTGCCTCATTTCATTTTCAATTTGGACTCATAAAGTAACAAAAAAAAAGTCCTTTCAGAACAGGCTTTTGAAATAGTGTGGATAACCCAGGATGTAGGAAATGAGCAACAGTTCATTGCAGAATTTGAAGACAAGCTTATTTGTTCTTTTAAAACAGAATTGGCACTCGGATATGGAAAGTAAAGAAAAATATCGCTGGTTTTTCTCTTTTAAGAATGTGTTCATTCTGAAAAGTTTCTCAATGTCATAACAGATAAATTGCACAGAATAAATTACGCAAAATTTAGGTTGAGAACTTTAGGTTTTAATGCGAACAAAAGATGGTTTGAATGTGAAACATCCACAGAATCACCTTGTCCTGCATGTAGTCATATTATATGACGACGAAGAACACTTTCTGTTCCACTATACTGCTTATAATGAAGTGCGGGCAAATTGTTCATTTTTCAGTCCAGTTAGATATAGCGAAAAGACAAAATGTCGCTGTCGTGTTATCATCAGTTAATGAACTTGTAATTAAATCAGTTGCGAAATTCATTGCGGAAGCATTGAAAATTAGGCAGATAAAGGATAGTGAAATTTTAGATAATACATCATAAGAGATATCTGAATGAATATTATCATCATTCATCACATGTGGAAGAGATCAGTAAAATACAATGTCATCATTTGACTGAGTGGATGGTCGAGTCAGTCTTAAGTTTTTGTTGTTGTTGTTGCTGTTGTTGTTGTTGTTGTCGTCGTTGTCGTTGTTTGTTGTTGTTGTTGTTGTTGTTGTCGAAGTTGTTGTTTGTTGTTGTTGTCATTGTTGTTGTTGTTTTTAACCTTACTGCATTACCCCTATGCGTGAGGACATAACAAAATGTAACGAATTTATTTGTTTTTGTTAACCTTGGATTTGATACACACTAGGAATGAAAGTGTACTATTTGTTTTGCAGGAAAGGAAGAGGGAAATGTTATTGTTCTGTTACCTCTCCCCACTTGTCAAAAGACCTCTTAGGTAATGAGGTAATGACAACAACAAAGTGTCAAAAATATCAAAGTGTCAAAAAACTCTCTCTCTCTCTCTCTCTCTCTCTCTCTCTCTCTCTCTCTCTCTCTCTCTCTCTCTCTCTCTCATCCATTGCCCAAGTCCAAGCATGTTTGTGTGTGTGTGTGTGTGTGCGTGCGCGCGCGCGCGCGCGCGCGCGCGCGAGAGAGAGAGAGAGAGAGAGAGAGAGAGAGAGAGAGTGTGTGTGTGTGTGTGTGTGTGTGTGTGTGTGTGTGTGTGTGTGTGTGTGTGTGTGTGTAGGGTGGAGTTGTAGCAGACGGGCAGGATCGAAGAACGAGGAGCAAAACACACACAAGTTTTAACTTCAGCACTACTTTCCTCCATTAAAACACGTGTAACCTTTGTGGCTACTTTGTATGGGTAAACGATATGCAAATTGACTAATTGGTATTTGTAAATGAATATGTCCGTTGACTAGTTTGTATAGGTACATGAACGTGTCCTTTAGAATCTTTACTGCAGTAGACAATGTGTGTCTTAGTGGTGTGATTTGTACAGGCAAACGCCTTTGCGACTATCTTTGCTGAACTGGACAATGCGAGTGTTGGGCGGTGTGCATTGTGACCAGAGATATGAATGTGTCTGCGATGTACATTTACTGCACTGGACAAGGCGTATGTCACGCAGCAGCGTGTATTGTGACTGGAGAGGTGAATGTGTCTGTGATATACGTTTACCCACTGGACAAGGCGTATGTCACGCAGCGTGTGTTTGACTGGACAGGTGAATGTGTCTATGATGTACCTTTACCCACTGGACAAGGCGTATGTCACGCAGCGTGTGTATTGTGACTGGACAGGTGAATGTGTCTGTGATGTACCTTTACCCACTGGACAAGGCGTATGTCACACGCAGCGTGTATTGTGACTGGACAGGTGAATGTGTCTGTGTGATGTACCTTTTACCCACTGGACAAGGCGTATGTCACGCAGCGTTTATTGTGACTGGACAGGTGAATGTGTCTGTGATGTACCTTTTTACCCACTGGACAAGGCGTATGTCACGCAGCGTGTATTGTGACTAGGGAAGTGAACGCGTCAGTGACAGTCCTTACCAGTAAACATATGTTGCAGCTTGTGTGTACTGTGTAATCTTCTCAGGTTTTATTCTCTGCTATATCACTTTCGAGTCCGAACAGACACATTCAAGTTATGTTTGCACAGGTGTGCGCGCGTGGTCGTATGCTTCAGCGTAAAATCGATTTTCTCTAACTCAGACTTAGTTTTAAACTACATCACTAAAACATGCATGTGATTGTCGAC
>JADBJO010019250.1:0-33629 GCA_016801955.1 Conus betulinus | reverse complement strand
CAGTCAGTCAAGGAGTATTGTCGTTCCTGTGATACTTGTCAGAAGACTGTGTCTCGTAACCGCGTCCCTTGTGCGCCGTTGCACAAGACGGTTTCCAGAGGCTGTCCCACTCAAACGTATCGATACAGTCACTGTGGCGGAGGCTCTTCTTCTCTTTTTTCAAGGTATGGTTTGCCTTCCGAAATTCTTACTGATTGTGGTACTCAGTTTGTTTCGGACCTGATGAAGGAAGTGTACCGTCTGTTGTCTATTTCTTCTGTTACCACTACTCCATACCACCCTCAGTCTAACGGGATGGTGGAAAGGTTTAATGGCACCTTGAAGTCCATGCTGAAGAAGGTTTGTCGTGACTGTCCCAAGCAGTGGGATCGGTACATTCCGGCTGTTCTGTTTGCATATATCGGGAGTTGCCGAATATGACTTTAGGGTTTTCTCCTTTTGAGTTACTTTTCGGTCATTCACCCCGTGGTCCTATCGCTTTGTTAGCTGATAAGTGGACTGGCACACAGATGACTGACGATGACAAAAAACGTTTACCAATATGTACATGACTTGCACAATCGGATACTGGACAGTTGTGCTCAGGCACAACAGACCGCTGACAGTCAGACCGACAAGTATAAGGTGTACGCAGACAGAAAGAGCTCTCCTCGTTCATTGAAAGTGGGTGATCAGGTTCTTGTTTTGCTCTCTGATGAACAGAATAAGTTGAAGGTTTCCTGGAAAGGTCCTTTTCTTGTGAAGGAAAAGTGTTCACCTGTCAACTATCGTATTGACATGCATGGAAAGTCCAAGGTTTTCCACATCAATATGTTGAAAGAGTATGTGGTTCGGACGAATGTTGCTGTCAATTTCGATGTTGCTCTTTGTGTTCCTCAGGGATTAGACTCTGCGTCTGCATTGTCTAATGAGTTACCTGTGGATTGTGTTGTTTCCACTGGTGTTCGGATGCAGAGTGTTCACATTCCCTGTTTCTCCCCCCCCCGTCGGGTGTACAGGATGTACATTGTTCCTCTGTAGGAGTTGTACAGGATGTACATTGTTCCTCTGTAGGAGTTGTACAGGATGTGTGAGTGACGATGAGTGACGATGACGTTTCATTACCTACCTTGTCTGTTCAAGGCGAGACATTTCGTGATGTAAAGGTTGCTCCTGAGTTGTCAGACACTCAAAAGTCTCAGTTGATGAGTGTTTTGGAGGATTTTTCTGATGTCTTGACAGATACACCAGGGAAGGCTGTACAGGTAGATCCACACTGTATTAATCTGACTACTGATGTTCCTGTTGTAGGGTCAAGTCTTACCCTTTGCCTTTTGCAAAGAGGGAGATCATTCAGAGAGAGGTTCAGGTTATGTTGGATCTTGGAGTGATTGAACCGTCTGTATCACCGTACAGTTCTCCAGTCGTTCTGGTGGTAAGCCTGATGGCTCAATTCGATTCTGTATCGATTATCGGGCTCTCAATAAGGTCACTGTGTTCGACTCTGAACCGATTCCAGATGTTGAGGATATTTCTGTCGTTTTTTGTCTGAAGGTCGGTATTTTGTCAAAGTAGACCTTGCGAAGGGATACTGGCAGATACCTATGTTGCCTCAGGATAAGGAAAAGACTGCGTTTCAAAACTCCTTTTGGGTTGTTTCAGTGGACGAGAATGCCTTTCGGGTTGCAGAACGCACCAGCTACATTCGCAAGAATGATGCGGAAGCTGCAGTGTTGTATCAGTTTTCAGCTGTAAGTTTTTTTGATGACATTCTTCTTGCAGCTCGTCTTTGGCAGCAGTTGTTGGACTACTTACGCATGCTTTTGACCCGTCTCAGGTTGTTTGGGTTGACAGCTCGTCCGTCAAAAGTGCTGGCTGGTTTTCAGGAGTTGGAGTTTTTGGGACATATGATTTCCGTTGGTCATGTTCGTCCGGAAGTCAAGAAAGTGCAAAAGATTTTGTCTGTGGGTAAGCCAACTACGAAGAAGCAGTTTCGCTCTTTGTTGGGTCTTTTTGTCCTACTATCGCAGATATGTTCCTCATTTTGCTAGTCTTACTGCACCTTTGACTTGAACTGACTAAGGGAGATAAGAAGCGTCAGATTGAGTGGTCTGATGAGTGTCAGAAAAGTTTGGAGAAGGTTCAAGCTGTACTCAATTCATTTCCTGTGTTACTTCTTCCTAACTTGGATGAAGATTTTGTCTTACGTACAGATGCTAGCAGTAAGGGCATGGGTGCATGTTTGCTACAGGAAAAGTCAGGACTTTTACATCCAGTGCAATACGCTAGCAAAAAGTTTTCTGTGGTGCAAGAGAGATACTCGACTATTGAAAGGGAGTGTCTTGCTTTGGTCTGGGGACTGGACAAGTTTGCTAGGTTTTTATCAGGGAGACCTTTTGTTTTGCAAACTGACCACAGACCGTTGACATTTTTGAAAGCGTCAAAATCAAAAAAAATCGCCTGTTAAGATGGGCATTAAGCATTCAAGAGTACTGTTTCACTGTTGAGCCTATCTCTGGGACATCTAATATTTTCGCAGATTTGTTGTCCAGGGAGTAGTGCTATACCATGTGTTTTATGGTCTGCTGATGCTGCTGTTTTTTGTATTTGTGATTGATCATTGCTTATCATTCCTGTCTTGTAAGCTACAGTTAGCTACAAGTTTGAGTGAGTATGGTCTACACAAGATACAAGTCTAAGAATTGTGTATATACATTATTGCTGTATCATTTTTTGTGGTCAAATTGTCTGTATTTCTCTTACTTGCGTTCATGGGTGAAAATGATTTGGTGTAGTGTCATTGTAAATGACCATTGCAGATTGGCTGCTGTGCATGTTCATGGTCATGTCATGTAGATAATTTTGAAACCATGATTGGTGATTTTAACGTGTGTCTCATGCTATTGATACACGATGGATTTCTTGAGGTTGTCTTTTGAAAGATCACTGCATTTTGATATCTTTGTGTGGGTGCTTACTGTTTCATCTATGCATATAGTGCAGTTCTTAATGGTTTCATCTTGCATATTCTGTTGGGTTTGACAGGAAGTGTATGGATCATGCAAGTGTGCTTAAGATGTGGATTATGTATTTTGGAGATATTAGGTGATCCATGGATAAAAAAAGTGTGTTGATTCCTTTGATGAATATACTTTGTGCATTTGATATGTATATATAGTACTTCTGGTTTTGGGTTCTCTGTGGGGTATCCTTTTGCAAGATTTCTCCGGTGGAAAAATCTTACCCCGGGAAGGGGGGTGTCATGTAATGCGGAGCGATATTCGTATGCTACGCGATTACATGAGACAGTACAGATTAAGAAAAAGATTATTGATTCGTGCGTTACACTATAGGTTAGTCGTGTGATGACACAAGGGAGAGTACTGACTGAGCGTGGCCCAGGGTTTGAGTGAAATTTTTAACACTGTTCACGCGATTTGAATATAAACAGGCGTTGGCCTGTATCGGTGCGCACTCTGAGAATGGAACAGACGATTTAGATGAAGAAGAGGCGGACTGTGCCCAATGATAAAGGCAGAGGCCTAACACATACAGAAGTATGTGAATTGTAGTTGAATGACCGGTACTCAAGCCGTAAGTATCTAATTTTATATTGTGAGAATCTAGATGATTCTCCATTTTGTTTTCAATGGTTTATTGTCGGAACCGAAACTATGTTTGAAAAATTGAAGAGTTCAAAAATGTTAAAGTGTAACATGACTGCTAACTGGCTGGCAGTGTTTTGAACTCGTGTTTATCCGGTTTGTTATAGCTGGGCCGACTCCCCGTGCGGTAGAGGAAAGAAGAAACTGGAGATCGGGCACTAAGGTGGATGGCTGGGGGCTGCGCGCGTTCCCGGGCCAAGCTCCGATCCGCGGGAAGATCCAGGTTGGGCAAAAGTTTGTCGCCGACCAGTAGTTGTGATGTGTATGGGATCCCCGCACAGAGGAAGCCAGTTCCGGACACCACAGAGAGTGTGTGTGGACACTTGCAGTGAGTAAACCTGCAAAATCAGTATCGTGTGCGAAGAAGAAGAGTGCTTGTTTGGTTGCACCAGCTGAAAGACAAATAATGAATAAAAAACCCCCATGGGATTTTAAAAGATTAAGGAGGGGATGAATCAAAATTGACCTTTGTTTGCGCCTTATGTGTATGGAGTGGATGCAGTAGCACACAACCATGGGTGAATATGCAAAAAAAAAAAATCAACTCGGCATAACAATGGAAGAAAAGCAAAATGAAATAACATTAAAATACTGTGAACATACTGGGCATCTGTTCTGTTACAGCAATGGTTGTACTGCATGCTAGCAGCACTGACCCTTGTGTCTATTAAGACAATAGAACAGGAAAACAGCAATTATATGAACAGGGCATGGACTCTTATTACTCAGCAGATTCAGTTAGTCTATCATAAAATAAAAAGTAACATTTACTCATAATAATACATACACAACATCATTCAGTCAATGGCTCTGACAAAAAAAAAAAAAAAAAAACATCTTCATTCAACACCATTGATTGCATACACATTGGCTTGCAGTAACAATGACCATTGTGACCACCAGCTTTATGACAAAATCCATGGTACCAAAGGTACAAATGAATGCACAGAGGCGTGTTGAAAAAAATGTCAAAACAAAAAAAAAAAAAATGACAACAGATAATCAACATGGGGAAAGCATTGTCTACCTCACGACAGACTGTTAAAACACGCACCCATTCATCTGTCCCGGCCACCTTTGTAGTGTGGAACAGGAATCCTCTGAAAAGGACAACATGTGTGTCACTAAATCATAGCACCAAGACTCACATGATCTTAAAAAAAAAAAAAAAGATAATAAATGCCTGCCATTAACATCGCCAGCAAGAATACTGCAAAGGGAAGCAACTCGTACATTTCAGTGGTGTACTCTTCAAAAAGGGATACTTCCCTTTACTCACCCCTCTTCGTAATTCTAGGCCCTAGTACAGCCAGAAATGGAACACAACTGAAAAACGAAGTTTCTGACACATTTAACTGGAAATTAAAAATATCAGCATAGATCTTCAGGAATTGCTTTCAACAACAGTGTAACTACAAGGAATGAGAATAAATTGAATAATTCATTCCAGCTTCCATCACATCGGGTACTGATTCCATGGAAAAAAATAACATGCACAGAGAGAGAGAGGGAGAACTGTTCAAGACCTCTTGAAAGAAAAATACAACCAGTTCTCCTCCTAAATAAAAACTCTTACTCTTGTAAACATCTCCATTAAGTGGCTCTTAACGTTTTCCTTAAAACATTTAAACAAGTCAACAACAACAAAAATATGTATCTATAACAACCAGATTCCCAATGAATCTGCAACAGTAAACTTGTTTTAACATACCTCAAAAGATATCATCTTTGCCTTGGTTCTGTGGCTAACCAGCATGAAACAGTTTTTTCCTTCCCCAAATGAACAGGCAAGAGCTCTGCTAGATGTGACAAGCAGTGCGGAAGAGATGGTGTTTTGGCGGGAGGCTGGTATTATTGCCTCCTGTTTACACCAGCAGCTAATACGCAGCAGAATATAGGCCCTGAGCTTCAGTAGATAACAATATTATTATTAATGAATGCTTTATCATTACCATTAATAAATATCCATAAATGTCTGGTAGTTTCTGCACATTCCTAGACAGAGATTATGCCAAGTAGACTGATCATATTCACAAACCAACTGTTGTATTCCTACTCGTCCACTGGCGTTTCTAAAGATCGTTCTGGAACCAGGCTAATTTGGCACCAAGGAGGATAACTCTTTGACAAAAGTTCAGAATTCAGTGAAATCCCTATGCACTTGCACTACCCTTATCAGCTCTACTACATGCAAACGAATAAAAATAGCAACAATAAAACGAAACATGCTCTTCAAGAGCATGAGTATTAAACATTTGCAGAAGTAAACTCCACAGTTTCACCAGTTTGCGGTTAAAGACAAAATGCTGTATGTAGTCTTTGACCCCACAATTGTACTCATTTGACTGTTCAAGGTCTATTTTTTGTGTCGTCTCATATGAATGGACTTGGGCCTAAGTCGATCCATTCCATGCCATCAGTGTTGTGATCTTGGTCAGTCTCATGCCTGTAGGCATTGCCAAGTCCTCGGTGGAATGCAGCCGGAGTGTGATGTGGTGCAAGGTTTCCACTGCTGCCTGTTGTGGCCCCAACTGTGAGCTGGCCATGTTCTGTGCCTGTTTCTTCTTCTGGTGGTGCACAGTTTTTGCTTTGTTTGTTTGTTTGTTTGTTTGTTTGTTTGTTTGTTTTGTTCTCTGCCTGGTGGTCTTTGCCCTTGTGCTGTGCACTGTCACTGTCTGTATCTTTGGATAGCTGTCAGTCACAGAGCCAGCAGAACAATGCCACAGATTTATCTGCTGAGTCAGACAGGTCATATCCCCCGTGTGGTCTGAGGCACTGGTGTGAACCCAGTGTAGGCTCCACATGGGCAATGTCCAGTGATGTGTGTTGAATGGCATCACTCATTGTCAGCAGTCAGGTGTCTGACTGTCACTGGCAAAACATTCAACACAATGGATTTCGGGTGGGCAAGAAGGTTTTGGCAGGTGACAGGGAAGTATGAGCTTACTCCTGCCTGTCCTCTTAGAGTATGCAGCACAGTGCTTGCAGAACATGCAGTGTGAGAACCAAGATGGCTCAGCTTTCACTGTGATGTGTCAGAGGCAGGTGTAGTGTGAGGGTCAAGGCAGCTCAGCTTTCACTGTGATGTGTCTGAGGCAGGTGCAGTGTGAGGGTCAAGGTGGCTCAGCTTTCACTGTGACGTGACTGAGACAGGTGTGGTGTGAGGACCCAAGGTGGCTCAACTTTCACTGTGACGTGACTGAGACAGGTGTGGTGTGAGGACCAAGATGGCTCAACTTTCACTGTGATGTATCTGAGGCAGGTGTAGTGTGAGGGTCAAGGTGGCTCAGCTTTCACTGTGATGTGTCTGAGGCAGCCCAACAAACCTGGCCATGTGTTGTCATGGCCTGTCTAACACTGGTAAGAGAGGGAGGAGTGGTGGAGTGGGGCCAGCTCTGTGGATCAGTAGGAACTGCCTGACGTTGAGCAGTGTTCAGTGCAGAGGGGCTCTGACACAAACGTTCCCAGGCTGAAGTGAGTCGCAGTGAGAACTTCCCCCTATTGCTTTTTAATTTATTATTTATTTATCTGTTTGTAATAAATTCAAATACCTTGTACGGAGGAGAGGGATGAGCCGGTGTTGAGAAGTGCTGTTTGACGTGAAATAGTGATATGGCAAGAGAGAGGGGGAAAGGTGGAGGGATGATGGCGGTGATGGATGATGGTAGTGATAGTATGTGTGTGTGTGTCACTGTGTGTGTGTGTGTTTGTGAGTGTGTATGTGTATGTGAGTGTGTATGTGTGTGTGTGTGTGTGTGTGTGTGTGTGTGTGTGTGTGTGTGTGTGTGTGTGTGTGTGTGTGTTTATAAGAGTGAGTGAGTGTGTGTGTGTGTGTGTGTGTGTGTGTGTGTGTGTGTGTGTGTGTGTGTGTGTGTGTGTGTGTGTGACTGTGTGTGTGTGTGTGTATGTGAGTGTGTGTGTGTGTGTGTGTGTGTGTGTGTGTGTGTGTGTGTGTGTGTGTGTGTGTGTGTGTGTGTGAGGTCAGAGGAAAGTGCAAAGAATAGGCAGAGGATAGGGAGGCTGAAGACTTGAAAGGAAAAAGAAAGGAAAAACAATATTATAAATATAGGATAAACACTAGACAGGTAGTGACAAAGGGTTGGAGACAGATAGGAAGAGGACAGATAACAGTGGAGAGGAACAACTAATCTTAGTTAGAGGGAAGATCTGGAGAGAGAAGTAAAGGCTTGGGCAGGAAAAAAGGCAGGCCTAGACAGATGAAAGAGGAGAGTGGAGAAGAGAAGGGAAGGCCAGAAAGGTAAAAGGATTGTGGAGGGGAGATAAGGAAAGACCTAGCCATAAGTAGCAGGGTTATGGAAAGGAGAGAATGGAAGACCTATGTAGAGGAAAGAGGAATACACACACAGAGACACAAACACACACACACACACACACACACACTCACACACACACACACACACACACACACACACACACACACACACACACACACACACACACACACACACACATGCTCATGCACACACACAGGCACACACACACACAAATGCTCATACACACACACACACACACACACACACACACACACACACACACACACACACACACACACACACATACACACAGAGACAGACACGCACACACAATGCTCATGTACACACACACAAATGCTCACACACACACACACACACACACACACACACACACACACACACACACACACACACACACACACTCACACACACACACACACTGGACTGACAAAGACAACACGTCGTGCTGCGCACACGGCGAGCAGAGAGAGGAGGCTATATGTATATATACACTCGTTTGGAAAGTGCAGAGTTTAAACTATATGCATCTGACAATGTGGACTGTGTAATTCCAAATCTGCCAACCATCTGGTAAGCTGAAAAGAAAAAGTGGTTGCGAACTACATTATTAGCATTTCTGAAGAAAGCAAGACTTTTATGTCATAGTTTTATTGTACCTGGATGGTGTGTGAGCATGCTCAGAAACCACCTGTGGTGTGGATAAAGCTTCGGTGACACTTGCCACAAGCGTGTTACGTAACTTGTGAATTCAACTTTTCTCCTTAAAATTCATATCCTTTTTCATTGAGCATGTTTGATTTGGTGTGTAAGTGTGTTTTATCACACTTGTTTGTAGTTTTGACTTGCTTGTTTCTCATATTCATTATCCTTTTGAATTGAAGATAGTTGTTGTGTGTGTATACTATACAGACACATTTGAGTTGGTATTCAGGTGTATCTATCTTTGCTATATTTGTTTTAGTTGCACAAATGGTGCAATCATCTTTCAAAGTGGCCACAGGAGGACGGACTACGTATTCCCTACAAGTGGCCAGTCTAACCATTCACACAGCAAGGCACCACATGCCAGCAGGTGCAGCCAGAGAAAAAGCCTACAAGTGGCCAGTCTAACCATTCACACAGCAAGGCACCACATGCCAGCAGGTGCAGCCAGAGAAAAGCCTACAAGTGGCCAGTCTAACCATTCACACAGCAAGGCACCACATGCCAGCAGGTGCAGCCAGAGAAAAAGGCCTAAAAGTGGCCAGTCTAACCATTCACACAGCAAGACACCACATGCCAACACGTGCAGCCAGAGAAGAAGTCTACAAGTGGCCAGTCTAACCATTCACACAGCAAGGCACCACATGCCAACACGTGCAGCCAGAGAAAAAGCCTACAAGTGGCCAGTCTAACCATTCACACAGCAAGACACCACATGCCAACAGGTGCAGCCAGAGAAAAAGCCTACAAGTGACCAGTCTAACCATTCACACAACAAGACACCACAGGCCAACAGGTGCAGCCAGAGAAAAAGCCTACAAGTGGCCAGTCTAACCATTCACACAGCAAGACACCACATGCCAACAGGTGCAGCCAGAGAAAAAGCCTACAAGTGGCCAGTCTAACCATTCACACAGCAAGACACCACATGCCAACAGGTGCAGCCAGAGAAAAAGCCTACAAGTGGCCAGTCTAACCATTCACACAGCAAGACACCACATGCCAACAGGTGCAGCCAGAGAAAAAGCCTACAAGTGGCCAGTCTAACCATTGTCAGAGCGAGGCACCACAGGCCGGCATGAGCAGCCAGAGAAAAAGCCTACACGTGGCCAGTCTAACCATTCACACAGCAAGGCACCACATGCCTACAGGTGCAGCCAGAGAAAAAGCCTGCAAGTAACCAGTCTTACCATTCACACAGCTAGGCACCACACGCCAGCAGGTGCAGCCAGAGATAAAGCCTACAAGTGGCCAGTCTAACCATTCACACAGCAAGCTAGAAAACGAAAAGAATGCCAGGTGCTCCACATTTCACCCACAGGGGAAACAGCCTGAAGAAAAGCAGAGGAAAGAGGCTGACAGCACACCATCAGCATCAGAGAAGAAGAAAAAGGAGGAGAGTGAGAAACGGAGAGAGAAGAAAGCATCAGGAATCATGACCATCAGTCACACGATAGAAGAGATTGAAGATTCCCATTTAGCATCAGGAATCATGTCCTGAGTCTCACAATAGAAGAGAAATGAGATTCAAGATTCCCATTTAGCATCAGGAATCATGACATCAGTCACACGATAGAAGAAATGTGAGATTCAAGATTCCCATTTAGCATCAGGAATCATGTCCTGAGTCTCACAATAGAAGAGAAATGAGATTCAAGATTCCCATTTAGCATCAGGAATCATGACCATCAGTCACACGATAGAAGAGATGTGAGATTCAAGATTCCCATTTAGCATCGGGAATCATGTCCATCAGTCACACGATAGAAGAGAAATGCTATCCAAGATTCCGATTTACCGAATTTCCACTATATTGCAGGCAGTTAAAACTCTGATCTCTTGGAAGGACATTGTGGGGAGGGGAGGGGGAGGATTTGAACTGTAAGATGACCCGATATTGGTTTGATTTTGAGTCATGAAAGTGAAAAGCAACCACATGATGCTTACCAAATTTACACTAGGAAACCAAGTGAAACAGATATGTATATGTCCCATTTCTTACTGTTGAGTTTAACTTAAATTGCAAAATGGCTTGAAGTCAGCCTCATTTGAAAGAATAAAATGACTTGGTATTCTTTTCCTTAAAATTCATTCTAGTTTGACATGAATTTTGACTGTCTGTATCTCTGTACTGTTTCCCTGTGGTTGGCCTAAGGTCTGATATCGTGTTATCACTATGTTTTACAGCTCTTGGAAGGGCCGTCACCAACCAGGTGGACACAGGGTGCACGCCTCCCAGGCCTGGACCCTCCCAGAGGATCCAGGGCTCATTCCAGGACACAGGGTGCACGCCTGCCAGGCCCAGACCCTCCCAGAGGATCCAGGGCTCATTCCAGGACACAGGGTGCTCGCCTGCCAGGCCCGGACCCTCCCAGAGGATCCAGAGCTCATACCAGGAGGACGCAGGGTGCACACCAGCGAGGCCCGGATCCTCTCGGAGGATCAGATTTTACCCCGTACAGGCGAAGGTCCCACCCACCCGTCATTGCCGGTCTCTCTGCCCAGGCCAGTAGAACAGGTTCCCCCCAGGCTGCTGCCACAGAGTTAGCAGGTATGTTAGGCACAGACAGACATCTACACAACCCTGCACGACACACCTCAGACAGACAATCACGTGACAGCGATGAGTACTTAACAGCTTCAGACACTTCATTCACAGACAACGACACATGCACACAGACACGTCACAGGGTTTGAATCGGTGCTGGAGGCCAGTGATAGGTCTCCCCGGCAGCAGCCTCCCTCCCCCCATGTTAGGTTAGAGTTGGGTGATGGCAGTGTAGATCAGGTAAGGGGGGTGGGGGGGTAGAAGGGATGGAGGGGGTAGAGGATGGAGAAGGGAGGGATGTGGTACAGGGTGGGGAAGGGAGGGATGGGGTAGAGGATGGGGAAGGGAGGGATGGGGTAGAGGGTGGGGAAGGGAGGGATGTGGTAAGGGAGGGATGGGGTAGAGGATGGGGAAGGGAGGGATGGGGTAGAGGATGGGGAAGGGAGGGATGGGGTAGAGGATGGGGAAGGGAGGGATGGGGTAGAGGATGGGGAAGGGAGGGATGGGGTAGAGGATGGGGAAGGGAGGGATGGGGTAGAGGATGGGGAAGGGAGGGATGGGGTAGAGGATGGAGAAGGGATGGAGATGGTGGAGGATGGGGAAGGGATGGAGGATGGGGAAGGGAGGGATGGGTTAGAGGGTGGGGAAGGAGGGGGTGGGGGTAGAGGGGTGGGAAAGGAGGGGTGGGGTAGAGAGGATGGGGAAGGGAGGAGTGGGGTAGAGGATGGGGAAGGGAGGGATGGGGTAGAGGGATGGGAAGGGAGGGATGGGATAGAGGATGGAGAAGGGAGGGATGTGGGTACAGGGTGGGGAAGGGAGGGATGGGGTAGAGGATGGGGAAGGGAGGGATGTGGTAGAGGGTGGGGAAGGAGGGGATGTGGTAGAGGGTGGGGAAGGGAGGGATGTGGTACAGGGTGGGGAAGGGAGGGATGTGGTACAGGGTGGGGAAGGGAGGGATGGGGTAGAGGGTGGGGAAGGGAAGGATGGGGAAGGGATGGAGATGGTGGAGGATGGGGAAGGGATGGAGGATGGGGAAGGGAGGGATGGGGTAGAGGGTGGGAAAGGAGGGGTGGGGTAGAGGGTGGGGAAGGGAGGGGTGGGGCAGAGGAGAGGAAAGAGGAGGGAGGGTTAAGGCGCTCCACCAGGATCCGACGCCAGCCAGACAGGTACCAGTCCATAGACTTTAGAACAGATGGGTACCTGCGGCAACTGGAGCGCCGCAGGAGGAGGAGGAGGAGGCGCTGAATGGGCAGATGGAGCGTGTTAGAGGGTAGTAGGGCCTAGGGCTGTAGGGAAAGCGGAGAGGAAGGGCAGTAGAAGATAGGATCAGAAAGAGAGGTTGCAGAATGATTAGAGGGATAGAGTTGTTGGGTTAGAGCAAGAAAGAGAGGGGTAGCAGGAAGGTTTAGAGGGATAGAGTTGTTGGGTTAGATAGAGTAAGAAAGAGAGGTAGCAGAATGTGTAGAGGGATAGAGTTGTTGGGTTTAGCTATTAGAGTGTATTGTGATAAAGATTTTTTCTTAGTGTAAGTTCTACCTGAAAGAGATAAAATACATAGGTAAATAGGGAAGAACACAGATATACAGATAAGAACTCGGATAACCTGTTGCTGCCATGCAAAGTTCAGATTTATTTTTCTCTTCCTGTGAGTGTGAAGAATGACTGAAGTAGGGGCAAGTGATTGACCGGGGCTGTGCCAGTTGGGGGGTTTGTCCCCCTGGAGCGCTTTGCCTACTGGAGTGGCCTGGTCTTGATGCCCTGAACAGTCAAGTTTGATCTGGTAAAAATAAGGAATGTCTTCATTTGTAGTGTGCAGCAACAGATAAAACTAAAAGATGAAAAAAAAATAAAAATCAAAACTGTTAACAATGGCCTGGGCAGTTCGGTGAAAGTAAATGTAACATCATTCATTAGCTGTAGGTTAGGGTTAGTGTAGGAAGACCGGCAGTGCCAGCATGGACCCCAGCATGCCACTTCTCTATTCTTTTTCATGGTCTTTTATGGTCATTCTTTGAAAACTACTTTTTCATGTTGGGGAGGGGGGGGGTCATTCTTTGAAAATTCATTGATTACATTTTTGTGCTGCATATTTTGCCGCTTTTGACCTGGCATGCCTGGGCATGTAAATATTATTTGATTCCCTTTTTATTATCGTTCTTGTACATTAGCTTTGTGCCTTTTCTTTCTGGTTTTGTTGGATGTGTGTGTGTGGGAGAGTGGTTTCTGGAATTTTTCCGTGCTCAGTTGTTTTTTTTTTTTTTTTTTACCTCTGTTTGCCATATTACTTAGAAACAACAACGAAAAATTCCATTCCGCCCCTCCTTCCCTCCCCCTTTCACCCTACCCCTCCTCCTCCAGTCCCGTAGCTCATCTTTTTTTGTGTCACCTGTTTCATCTCTTACCCTCCCCCTCCTCTCCTGGTCTTTCCTCTCATTCTGCCCACATTTCCACTTCTTTGCTTTAAGTTTAACCCTCACTTGGAATATGTTCTGTTCAAACCTGACCATTCATCTTTATTCTACTCCTAATCCTCTTCTCGCTTCGCTCACCACTTGTCTCTTTCCACTCAATGTTCTGATTCCCCTGACTCCTGCTTCCACAGTTTCTGTTCTTTTTCTTCTGTTAGAGGGGTATGCGTCTATACCTTCTCCCCACCTCTGCACATTTGCATCTAACTCTGGCATCTTTTCCACTAATTTGTAGTATCACTACTTTTTTTTGCGCCCTCTATCTCTGTCTGCAACCACACACATTCCTTCAGCATGGCTCCCTGAATCACATAACTTAAATTACTTCTTTTTTTTTTTCTTCTTTTCTAAGTCTGAAAAAGGATATCACACTTTTCGTTTGCATTTATTTTCTTTTTTTATCCTTTTCATTCTTTTATGTTTTTGATTGAAAAACATTCGATTATTTGCTTTCCCATTTGACCATTCCCTTCACAATTACAGGTGTGTTGCTACACCATATAACCTTTCCTTTTGAAACCCTATGTCTTCCATTCACTTGATCTCCAGCTACATCCCGTACGTTCCATAGTATTCCCAAGATGGGGATAGGAAATTTATGCCACAGCCCTGTTCTATGATGGACTTTACTCCTTCCTGTTGATTGTTGATATCCCTGTGCCAGGTTCTCACTCGTTATATCTTGTTTCACACCATTTCCTCCATCTCACTTCCAGCCATCCCTTTTCCCCCTGCCACTTACTATTTTCCCCTCTCTCTCCCCATTCTTATTTTTTACCACGGACTGTCTACCTATCCTAAAAAATCCAAAAGACAATTTTCTAAATGAATAAAAAAAACTTACAAAATATGAAAATGGAAAAGAAATATAAAAAAAAGACAAAATATGGGGGAAAAAAGTTCCTATGTTGATTTGAAAGTTTTGGAAGTGTTGTCTTTTTGTCATGTCTGTGTCAGTGTGTGTAGGTTATAAAAACAAAAAAAAAAAAAAAAAATCTAAAGACAAAAAAAAAAATGTACAAAATATAAAAATGAAAAAAAAAAATTAAAAAGTTAAAAAATAACAAAAGAAAAAAAGAAAGAACAATTGGTTGCTTGTTAACATACTTTTCTGGTGATGAGATGCAAAGACTTTTTGCGATAAACACCACTGGGGCTTATCACCCACTAGATACGGGGTTTTGAAGAGGCTGGGACGGAGGGAGGGAGGGAAAGGTTAGGGATAGACAGGTGAAGGTGTGGGGAATTCCTGCAGTTTATAGAAAAAGGTTGTGTGTGGGGGGAGGGCATGGGAAGGCCGGTGGGGGGAGGGGACGTGGCATGGCAGACAAGATGAGGTGCTTATTAGTGGTGAAAACATCATTGTGTGTTCTCAGTAGCAATCTCCATACTATCACAGCACAGTTGAAGAATGAAGCAATTAGAAGTGAAAACAACACTGTTGTGTTCTCAATGGCAATCACCATGTTGCTATCACAGCACAGCTGAAGAACCAGGCAATTAAGAGGTGAAAACGTTGCTGTGTGTTCTCAATGGTAGTCACCATGTTGCTGTCACAGCACAGCTGAAGAATCAGGCAATTAAGAGGTGAAAACATCACTGTGTGTTCTCAATGGTAATCTCTGTGTTGCTATCGCAACACAGCTGAAGAATCAGGCAATTACGAGGTGAACACATCACTGTGTGTTCTCAGTGGTAATCACCATGTTACTATCACAGCACAGCTGAAGAATCTGGCAATTAAGAGGGCTCAGTGAGAGTACCTTTTCTTATGCTTGTGTGTGTGTGTGTGTGTGTGTGTGTGTGTGTGTGTGTGTGTGTGTGTGTGTGTGTGTGTGTGTGTGTGTGTGTGAGATATATTGTGTTTCTTACAATTCAGATTAAAAGGTTGACAGCAGTTGAAGTTCTTTAGTTTTAACAACACAGCTTGGAAGAACAGGGGGAGGGGCAGGGAGGGATGGGGAATGGGGGTGGGGTGGGGGGGAGACTGGGGGTAAAGGCGGGGGGAGGGGGAGGGAGGGGTGGGAGGGGAGGGGGAGGTGTGTGTGTGTGAGTGTTATTCACAGGGGCAACATTGTTGGGGACATAGATACTAACTCATTCTGTTTTCTGTGCAGGTGTGTTCAAGACTGCTGAGGACGACCTAGGACTATTTGGAGGGCTGATGACGAGATGAGGTAGGTTGTGTGTGTGTGTGTGTGTGTGTGTGTGTGTGTGTGTGTGTGTGTGTGTGTGTGTTGTTACAAAGATAACATTATTGTTGGATTTCTGCATTACTTTTGTTGTGTTTTCTATATAGGTGTCTCAGGATGACTACGGACAGTAGACAGAGAAGAGCTGAATGCGAGACGAGTGTGTGCATGTGTCTGTGTTTTCTGAGGTAGAGAAGGATAGAAGTGGATGGGGAGACAGAGGTGTTAGGGAAGAAGGAAAGGCAGGCAAAGGGGGGGAGGGGCGAGGGGGGGGGAGGGGGGCAGGTGGAGATGGGAGAGGAGGGAAGAAGGGGAAAGGAAAGGGTGGGCAGGGAGGGGAAAGTGTGTGTGTGTGTGTGTGTGTGTGTGTGTGTGTGTGTGTGTGTGTGTGTGTGTGTGTGTGTGTGTGTGTGTGTTATTCACAGGGGCAACATTTTGGGGGGCTAATGCTAACTCGCTGTGTTTTCTGTGCAGATGTCGCAAGACTGCTGAAGAAGACTTTGGACCACTTGAAAGGTTGGAGATGAGGTGATGGGTGTGTGCGTATGCGCATGTGTGTATGCGTGTACATGTGTGTGTGTGTGTGTGTGTGTGTGTGTGTGTGTGTGTGTGTGTGTGTGTGTGTGTGTGTGTGTGTGTTTGGTATTTTCAGGGATAACATTGTCGTCAGATTTCGCTGTTAATTGTGTTTTCTGTGCAGGTGTCTCAAGATGACTGCAGGCATTGGACAGAGAGGAGTCCAACCAAGTGTGGAGATTAAACCCGCTTGGGACGATGGGCCCCGCTCGGGGCTTCCCGGTCAAACACGATGAGCCACGATCGTGGCTCAATCAAATCTTGCGCTGATAAGAGACCAGTCAAGTGTCCAAATGCAACTGACCAATTTGAAGGCTCGTAGCTGTAGTCCTTGTCTTCCACCTTCGGAATAACGCTGCTTTTATCCTGAAAATGAGTGATGCTGAGAGCCACCACGAAGGTGACAATCTTTCTCACGACACCAGTGATGAGTCTGTGTTTAACAGCGACGGGGATTATGAAGGTAATTATGTGTGTGTTTTTGTTGCAAACTGAGTGAAAGTGGTTCAAGTGCTTGTTGTTTGTGACTGTGGCAGTGATGAATGGAGTAGAGGTGGGGAGCGCTGGAGTAACTGATACGAATGGTTTGTTTACATTTGCTTCGCTGTCACTGTGGGAGTATTTCCTCATTGTTTCTGTACCTTTGCAAACATGAACTGTTGAATGAAACTTGTGTTTATATACATTAGTCTTTTGGTTTTGCTAGTAATTTGTTGCCAGTTGTGTTTGCTACATTAGAAATTTAGTAAGATATTTTTGAAGGGCGAGTCATGTGGGTGTGGGCTGTTTTGATCCAACTGTTTTGATCCAAGTATAGCCATTTTTCAAAACTCAAAACTTATTTTCAACTGATTCTACTTTATATTTTCATTAGAATTGTAGAATAAACATGAGAGGATTTCCTCTTCCCCTCTTTTTCCCATCCCCACATCCATTGTTTTGTGTGTGTGTGTGTGTGTGTGTGTGTGTGTCTGTGTCTGTGTCAGGGCAGAATAAATGTGATTATTCTTCTTCTGTGTACGCAGACCGATACTCCTAGGGACGCTCCCTGTATAAACAGACAAGAATTTATCCCATCTACCCAACAAAGTGAATGGAGTTTTGTTTGTATGACCGTTTTTTTATCCCACCATTAAGGCATCCATACTCTATCTTCGGGGAAGGTGCATGCTATGTGTAACGTGTCATCCATACCAACGACCAAAACTGGCCTTCTCTTCTGAAAGATGGTGATGGGATTTAACGTGTGTGCAAGATATGATGCGTGCATTCACACATGGATCCTCGCTTTATAGTCTCATTCGAAGGACTGTATGGGGGAATGGAATCGGAACCAATGTTAACTCCGAGGGAAAAATCCCCCTGTACCAAATGGCCCAGCGGAGATTCGAACCCGCAGCCCCAAGATTACGAGTCTGGCGCTCTACCACTGAGCTATTCCGGCCCTCAATGTGGTTATTAATTGTTGGTAACCGAAACATAGAGAGCTGACTGTCAAAATATTTGTCCCCATGTTTATCTTGTGGTTGCCTCGTGTTTAGGATTATCTCTTGATATGTTGAGTGTAGTATTAGAATTACGCATCTTGGTAGCAACATAATTATTAAGATAACATGTCACTTACTACTACAGGATAGTAACAGCGTTATGGTGCGAGTTACAAGTTAGGCTTGTTGGTCTGCTTTTGTATGAGCTGGCTCTCTGAACTGGGGTCCCTAAGTTCTATAGATATTAGGCATCTGAGGGTCGGTGTACTGTGTATCTGTGTTCCTGTGGATTTCTACAGTTATGGTGTGAGTTACAAGTTAGGCTTGTTGATCTGCTGTTTGTATGAGCTGGCTCTCTGAGCTGGGGTCCCCTAGGTTTTAGATGTTAGGCATCTGAGGGACGGTGTTCTGTGTATCTGTGTTCCAGTGGATTTCTACAGCGGCCTGAAGAAGGGGTGATCCTAGTGGAGTATTTGTCCCATTTGCCTCCCACGTATGTGGAGCGTTTGGAGAAATGGCTGACGTGTCTGTGAGGCTCTGGTGAACTGTAAATTGTTTGTCTGTGGCTATGTCCATGGGGCTGTGCATTGGCTGGATCTATTGAGGTGCTGCCGACTGGATTTCCAGGGCCTGAGAGTGGATTCAGACTTGCCCAGCTTACCATGTCTGCGTGCGTTGTAGAGGTGGAATCGAATGTTTGTTTGTTTTCATGTGATGCTATGTTGAATTGAAATGACAAGAATGAGACTGTGGGAAGTTCCTTAAGCAACAATGTGGATGAAGACCTGAATACAAGAAGACGGAGATGATTTAAAAGTTCAGATTTAACGGAGAAATTTAAAGTTATTGACTGGTGATTCTGACTGTTCCGGAGTCCGAATTTGGACCATCAGAATAACTTTGTGTGAATGTATGGTGCGACTGAGTGTAGTATAGCAGAGTGAGATAAAATATTTGATGCATCTTATGTACAAAAATGAAATTGTGGATGGATGAATGAATAAATTAGTGTGTGACTGTTCATTGGAATTTTTTTTTTATTTAAGAGTATGAATCGAGTGGGAGTTTGTATTTAGGTAGGCATCCATTTCCAGTTTGTTTGTTTGTTTTTTTTAAATCAAATCTTTCTTCTCTTCCTTTTCCACTTGTCCCATTACAGTGTGTGCTGATTTAGGGGTTGGGTGGGTGGATGGGGAGTAGGCTGTAAATGGAAACAAAATCTTTTCACGTAATTCATGATTTATAGCAGAAAACATAACTGATAATATTGTACTTTCCTTTTTTTTTTAAATTCCAGACCCCAGCAGTGAAGATGGAAGTGATGATGATGCAGGTGGTGGCCCTGATGTTCACAGTGTTTGGAGTCGATCATTGGGAGGATCCTGGACCTCAAAACATCCCTTTTACTGCTGTCCCAGGCCCCAAGCATGCTCCCTCCAGATGCTAGGCCCACACATTATTTCAACCTATTTTCCTCTCCTGACTTAGTGGCTACAATTGTTCATGAGACCAACACCTACAGTCAGGAGTGGATCAACGCTAATGCTTACTACCTTCGCTGCAAGCCCACCTCCATTGTCTGTCAATGGATAAAGAGGGGACAAACAACCCAGGAAGAATTAAGGGTCTTTTTGGGGTATTTGCTTGAATATGGGACTCATCTTACTGGGATTCCAGTCACCCCAGTCAACAGATCCCATGGTTCAACAAACATTTTTCAACGGACCGTTATCAGCTTCTGTTGAAGTTTTCCCACTTCAGTGATAATGCTAGGCAGCCCCCTCCTGGTGACCCTCGCCACCAACTATATAAAATTCAACCGCCGATTGACCATTTCAACAATGTGTTTCTTCATCATTACAACCCTGACGTGGACATCAGCATTGATGAGAGCATGATTGGGTTCTAAGGCAGAACCCCCAATCTTCGTATGTTCATGCCTCAGAAACGCCATGCCTGCTTTGGGGTGAAGTTGTGGTGTGTCTGTGTCAGCAACACAGGCTACACTTCAAGGTTTGAAGTGTACAAGGGGAGAAATCCTGCGGATCCCAGTTCATCCTCGTGGCTTCACTTTTGACCTTGTCATGAGGCTGCTCCGAGACTGTGATTTTCTTCACAGAGGCTACCACCTTGGATGTGATAATTACTTCACCTCTCCGGATCTCTTCTTTGAACTGTATGCTCAAGGCACCACAGCAACTGGCATTGTTAGAAAGAACAGGAAAGGACTGCCAAGAGCGGCCACCAATCAGAGGCTGAGGAACCACCAGGTGGCCGAGCAATGGAAGGGGCCTCTGCTGTGTGTCGCCTACAAGGATGGAGGCCAAACACCAGTGCTCCTCAGTACTGTTTCATCTGCTGGCTTCATGGGGTTCAGGAACAATAAGGGGCAGGAAGTCCAGAAACCCAAGGCTGTAGTGAAATATAATGGGTAAGTGGGGGAGTGATGCAGGGGTATGCCATGGGTACGGGGGTGGGGGAGGTGATGCAGGGTATTTCCATGGATATGGGGGTGGGAGGTGATGCAGGGTGTGCCATGGGTACCTGGGGGGGAGGGGGAGGTGATGCAGGGGTATGCCATGGGTACGGGGAGGGGTGGCAGGTGATGCAGGGTACTCCATGGGTATGGGGGTAGGAGGTGATGCAGGGCGTGCCATGGGTACGGGGGGGGGGGGGTGGAGGGGATGCAGGATATGCCATGGGTACAGGGGGGGAGGTGGTGCAGGGTATGCCATGTATACGGGGGGGGGGGGGGGGGGGGGGGGGGGAGGATGATGCAGGGTATGCCATGGGTATGGGTGGGGAGGTGATGCAGGGTATGCCATGGGTATGGGCGGTGGGGTGGGGGTGGGGGATAATACAGGGTATGACATGGGTACGGGGGAGGGGGGAGGTGATGCAAGGTATGCCATGGGTACGGGGGTAGGGGGGGGGTTGATGCAGGGTATGCCATGGGTACGGGGGGAGGGGGGGGGGAAGGTGAGATAGGGTATGCCGGGGGGAGGGGGAGTGATGCAGGGTATGCCATGGAAATGAGGGGGGGGGGATAAAGGGTATGCCATGGGTACCGGGGGGTGGGGTGGGGGTGTGGGGGCGGCAGGTGATGCAGGATAAACCATGGGTACGGGGGGAGGGAGGTGATGCTGAGCGAGCCATGGGTATGAGGGGGGGGGGGGGGGGGGGGGGGGGGGAGGGGGGGGGGATGCAGGGTATGCCATGGGTATGGGGGAGGGAGGTGATGCAGAGTAAGCCATGGGTACCGGGGGGGGGGGGGGGGGGAGGTGATGCAGGGTATGCCATGGGTACCGGGGGGGGGGGGGGGTGCAGGGTATGCCATTGGTACGGGGGTGGGGGGGGGGGGATGGCGGTGAGGCAGGGTATGCCATGGGTATGGGGGTGGGGATGTGATGCAGGGTGTGCCATGGGTACGGGGGGGGGGGGTTGGGGTGGGGGGGGGGGGGGGAGGTGATGCAGGGTATGCCATATGGGTACGGGGGGGGGGAAGGAGGTGATGCAGGGTATGCCATGGGTACGGTGGGGGGGGGGGTGATGGGTATGCAGTGTATGCTATGGGTACGGTGGGGGGGGGGAGGTGATGCAGGGTATGCTATGGGTATGGGGGGGGAGGTGATGCAGGGTATGCATGGGTACGGGGGGGGGGGGTGATGCAGGGGTATGCCATGGGTTACGGCGGGGGTTGGGGGGGGGTGATGCAGGGTATGCCTTGGATGGGGGGGGGGGGGGGGGTGATGCAGGGTATGCCATGGGTACGGCAGGGGTTGGGGGGGGGGGGAGGTGATGCAGGGTATGCTTGGGTTATGGGGGGAAGGTGACGCAGGGTATTCCATGGGTACGGGTTACGGCGGGGAGGTAATGCAGTGTATGCCATGGGGTACGGGGGGAGGGGGGGATTCAGGGTATGCCAAAGGTACGGGGCAAGAGGGGAAGTTGATCAGGGTATGCCATGGGTACGGGAGAGTTGGGGGACAAGTGATGCAGGGTATACCTTGGGTACGGATGGGGTGGGTGATTGCAGTGTATGCCATGGATGTGGGGAAGGGGGGGGGGGGGATACAGGGTATGCCATGGGTACCAGGGGGGGAGGGGCAGATGATGCAGGGTGTGCCATGGGTACAGGGGTGGGTGGGGCAGATGATGTAGGGTGTGCCATGGGTACAGGGGGGAGGTGATGCAGGGTATGCCTGGGTACCGGAGGGGGGGGTGAAGGTGTGCAGGGTATGGCCATGGGTACGGGGGGGGGGGGGGGGGGGGGGTGGTATGCCACCAGGTATGTCATGGGGGGGGTGGGGGGAGGTGATGCACGGTATGCCATGGGGTAATGGGATAAGGGGGTGGGGGGTGATGCAGGGTATGCCATGGGTACGAGGGTATGAGGGTGATGCACGGTATATGCCATGGGTATGGGAGGGATGCAGGGTGTGCCAGGGTTGGGACTTGGGGGTGTGCCCTGGTTACTGGGGGGGGCCAGGGGGGGGGGGACGATTGGATGCAGTGTATTCCATGTGTTACAGGGGGGGGGGAGGGGTGATGCAGGGTAGGTATGCCATGTGTACAGTGGGGAGGGAGGGGACGCAGGTGTATGTGCCATGGGTATGTGGGGGAGGGAAGGTGATGCAGGGTATATGCCATGGGTGAGTGGGGAGGGAGGGTGTTAATGCGGGTATGTCAAGGGTACGGGGCGGGGGATGGGTATGGGTCAGTGATACAAGGTATGCCATGGTATGAGGCCGGCAGGGGGGGGGGGGATATGCTGGGGGGGGGGATTGAGGCAGGGTCGGATGCCAGGGTATGGAGGGCGGGATGAGGGTGATGACATTGGGTATGAGCCGTGGGGGATGGGGGGTGATGGAGAGGGGATATGAGGTCGCGGATGCAGGGTATGCCAGGGGATAGGGTCGTGGATGGGGGGGGATGCCAGGGTATGGTCATGGGGTATAATTGGGGGAGGATGGGGTGCAGGAGAGGATGCAATGGGTATGGGGTCGCGGGGGGGCAGAGGGGGGGGCATGGAGGGTGATGATGCAGGGTATGCCATGGGTATGGGAGCGGGGGGAGGAGCCCGCCGATGCAGGGTAGCAATTGGGTACGGGGCGTGTGGGAGGTGATGCAGGGTATGAGTGATGCAGGCCTACATGCGGGGGGGGGGGGGGGACTGGGAGAGGGAGGAGCCTGCATGGCTCGGAGACGGGGAGGGTATGCCATGGGTACGGCCAGGGGAAGGGGGGGCGGGGTTCAGGGTGGGAGGGGTGGACAAGGATACAGGGGGTGTGGGGTGACGATGCAGGTCTTTATGCATGGGTTACGAGAGGGGGCAAAGTGATGCAAGCGTACTGCCCAGGCGGACGTGGGGGAGAAGTTTCGGGTATAGAAAGGATGGGGGTGCGGGTCGTGGGGTTGTAGGTGGAGAAGTGATGCAAGTGGATGCAATGGGTAATGCCATGGGGGATGAAAGAGTGATGCAAGGTTATGCCAGGGGTACGTGGGGGAGAAGTGATTGCAAGGTATTGCCGCTGGGTACGTGGGGGAGAAGGGATGATGTGCAACGTATTGCCATGGGTACGTGGGGGAGATGGTTTTGGCAGGAACAGCGTTGTGACATGGATGGACATATTGGAGCAGAGGGGGGGAGGGGGAACAAAGAGACAGCGTGTTGTGTGGATCAGGGATGGACATATTGGAGCAGAGGGAACACAAGACAGAGTGTGACATGGAGGGACATATTGGGCAGAGGGAATGTACACGATAAGACAGCCGTGGTGACATGGGGTGGAATATTGGGAGCCGAGGGAACACACAAAAGACCAGCGCGGACACGGGTGACACTATGGAGCAGAGACAGGGAATCAGCATGACGGATGGTGGATAGGACGGGGGAGGGTAAAGGGGGGGGGGGGGGGGGGGGGTGGTATGGGGGTTGGCGGGGGTATAGGGGGGGGGGTAGGGAGTATGGGGGGGCAGGATGGGGGGGTGTTGGTTTTTATGGGTATATGTTATGGGGGGGATGATGTAGGGTGGATTACATGGATGGGGGCAGTGGCTGAAGGGGGTCGGCGGAGTGCGCGGATGCAGGGATTATGGCGATTGTGAGAGTGTACAAGGAGCGGAGATCTTTTTAGGCGCTTGCACATGGGGAGGAGGGACCGGGGGGGTAGGGCGACGTGAATTCAGATAAGGACTAGGTTGTTTTGGCGTTATGGGGAATATGGAGGGGGGGGAAGGGAGTAGCGTATGATATCGGGGGGTCCGTGACATGGCTGGGTCTGTGGGCGGAGCGAGTGGTGGGAGGTGGGGTGGCGGGCAGAGCACCGATCGAAATGACTGCGGTTAGACCAGGGGGAAGGAGGGGTGAGAGGCAGGAGTGATTTCAGGGGTGCTGGGAATGTTTAATTGTCGGGGGAGCGCAGACCTTTTAGAGCCTGATATACACTGGGTGGGCTAGGATGGATGTGAGGGCGTGCCGTAGTACGTCGAGACATAAGGGGAGGTGGCCGTTAAATGGGGTAGGGGGGCGGGTGAACAAACGGGGTGAAGGCACTGATGTTGACATGGGTGGGCGTATGACGCAGGAAAGGGAACACGGATGAAAGGCGTGACGTGGGTTGCGTGGTACGGGGGCAGGAGGGGGCGTGGATGAACAATGCGCGTGACGTGACGTGGGTGTTAGACATCTGGGGCAGGAGAGGGGGTAGTGGGTGGATGAGGGAGTGCGTGCGTGTGGGTGTTAGAATCTGCGGGCAGACGGGGGTGGATGAAGGGCGTTTAATGTAATGGGGTTGTGGGAATCTGGGGAAGAGGGGAGTGGATGAATGGCGTGACGGGGGTTTTGTAGAATCTGGGGCAGAGAAGGGGGTGGGGGGGGATGGAAGGGCCGTGATGTGGGTTGTAGGAATCCTGGGGAAAAGCAGGGGGGCGGGGATGAAGGGCGTAATGTGGGTGTGGAACTCTGGGCAGAGGGGTGGATGAAGGGCGTGCACGTGGGTGTGGAATCTGGGGCAGAGGGGCGTGAGAGGCGTGCTGTGGGTCAATAAAGGGCTGGTGCAGCGTGGTCGCGTGACGGTGGGCTAGAATCTGGGCAGAGGGGGCGGAGGTAGATGAAAGGGCGTGGTAATGTGGGTGTGGAATGTACTGGGGCAGAGGGCCAGAGGGGTGGATGAAGGGCGTGACGGACGGGGTGTTGGAATCTGGGTCAGAGGGGGGCGGATGAAGGGCGTGAAGTGGGTTGTAGAATGGGGGGCAGAGGGGTGATGGCTGAAGGGCGTGGACGTGGGTGTAGAATCTGGGGCAGAGGGGGGTGGATGAAGGGGCGAATGGGGTGTGGTATGGGGCCAGAGGGGTGGATGAAGGGCGTTGACGTGGGTGTGGAATCTGGGGCAGAGGGGTGGTGGATGAAGGGTCGTGACGTGGGTGTAGAATCAGAGGGGCGGATGTAAGGGGGTGGGGTGGATGGGCAGAGGGCGTGGATGAAGGGCGTGACGTGGGTGTAGAAGGGCGTGGACGTGGGGCAGAGGGCCGTGGATGAAAGGGCGTACGTTGGTTTTTGTGTGGTACTGGGGGCAGAGAGGGGGTGGATTGAAGGGTGGTACTGTGGGTGTGGTACTGGGGGGCAGAGGGGGGGTGAAGGGCGGGAAGGGTCAATGTGGTGTGCTAGTATCTGGGGCAGAGGGGGGGTGGAGAAGGGGGTGGACGAAGGGTGGTAGAAGGTGTAGGGGTGGCTGAAGGGCGTACGGTGCAAATCGAAGCAGGGGTGGATGAAGGGTGTGAATGGGGGTGTGGAATCTGGGGCAGAGGGGTAGATGAGGGCGTAATGTGGGTGTGGGTACTGGGGGGCAGAGCAGAGGGGTGGATTAAGGGCGTGACGTGGGTGTGGGAATCTGGGGCAGAGGGGGGTGGATGAAGGGCCGTGACGTGGGTGTGGAATTGGGGGCAGAGGGGGCGGATGAAGGGCGTGACGGTGTGGGGTGTGGAAGCTATGGGCAGAGGGGGTGGATGAAGGGCGTGATGTGGGTGTGGAATCTGCTGGGCAGAGGGGGTGATGAAGGGCGTGACGTGGGTGTTTGAGAATCTGGGGCAGAGGGGGGCGTATATGAGCGTGGCGTCGTGATTTGTGGGTGGTGGAATTCTGGGCGGATGAGAGGGGGTGGAGTGAAAGGGTGTGATGTGGGTGTGGTAGCTGGGGCAGAGGGGGCGGATGAAGGGGCGTGACGTTGGTGTTGAAATCGGGGCAGAGGGTGAGGAGGTGAAGGGCAGGGCGTGATGGGGGTGTAGAATCTGGGGCAGAGGGGGGGTGGATGAAGGGCGTGATGTGGGTGTGGTACTGGGGCAGAGGGGGGGAGTGACGTGGGTAAATTGTGGGTGTGGTACTGGGGCAGAGGGGTGCTGATGAAGGGCGTGGACGTGGGTGTGGAATCTGGGGCAGAGGGGGTGGATGAAGGGCGTGATGTGGGTGTTAGAATCTTGGGGCAGAGGGGGTGGATGAAGGCGTAATGTGGGTGTGGTACTGGGGGGCAGAGGGGTGGATGAAGGGCGTGAACGTGGGTGGTGGAATCTGGGGCAGAGGGTGCGGATGAAGGGCGTGACGTGGTGGGAATCTTGGTGTGATGAGGGCGTGACGGGGTGTGTCATTGGGGCTGATGAAGGGGGTGACGTGGGTGTGTCATTGGGGCTGATGAGGGACGTGACGTTGGGTATGTCATGGGGGCTGATGAAGGGCGTGACGTGGGTGTGTCATTTGGGGCTGATTGGAAGGGCGTGACGTGGGTGTGTCATGGGGGCAGATGAAGGGCGTGACGTTGTGATCTGTGGCGGGTGTGTGGATGGAAGGTTGACGAGGTGGAGGGTGGTTGGGAGCTAAATAAGCGGATGGATGAAGGACGTGGACATGGTGGGTTGTATTGGGCAGAGGGGGCGCAGACGAGGGGCGAACCGGTAGGCCATTGGTTCAAAGGGGGCGCGGGACGGATCAAGGGCATGACATGGTGGGTATTTGGTTCAGAGGGGCGCGGGGATCAAGGCCGTGACATGGAGCCAGTGGTAGAGGGCGTGGATCAGGGCGTGCACTTATGGGACCATTGTTCCGAGGGGAGCTGGATCAAGGGCGGACCCAGAGAAGCAATTGTTCAGAGCGTGGGCGGGATTCAGGCCGTGGACGATGAGCCATGGGATCACGAGGTGGGCGTGGATTCAGGGAGTGCCTGGTGGCGTATTGTTCAGAGGGGGCGCGGATGAGGGAATGACAGGTAGGCGAATTGAGCAGGGGGTCGTGGCTGAAAGGATGTGACCTGGGGCTGTGTAGTTCAAAGCGAGCAAACTAAGGTCAGAAATTGAGCAATCAAAAAGAAGGCCATTAGTTTCGCTCGACATACAAAAAGATTACAGTGACAAAACACCATGCAGTTCGACCTCTAGAGTTCTTGGCTGAAAACAAACACTATTTAGGAGCAATGAATGAAAGAACGAGCAAACCCACTTATATTCTCATATTTTCGGGCGCAACTATGGAGCTAAGTGGGCGGTTGCCGTTCTCACTCGAATGGTCAGAAAGTGTTGTTTTTGCCTGAACGAAAAGAAGACCGCAAGAGGTTCGAAATGCATGGTGTTTTGTATGGTCTGCAGAACTAATTTGTGGGTGAGGTGTACTGGGCAGACGGGCAGGGATGACAGGGGTGTCGTCGAATGAGGATATGGTGGGCTATTGGGTATGACGGGGAAACGGAACGAGGGGCGTGACTCGTTTGCTTAACTGTGGCAAAGGGGGGAGGATGAAATGGCGTGTACAAGGGTGCTTTATTTGGGGGGTGGGGGGTGAGGCAGATCGAAGTGACCCGACGTGGGTTTCTTATTCCAGAAGACGGAAAGACGAAGGGCGTGACCATTTTGCGGCGCATTTGGGCAGAGGGGCGTGACATAGGGTGGTATATGGTAGCAGAGGAGGCGGGATGAAAGGGCACGTGACATTGGAACGCATTTGGAGAGGGGGCGTGACATATCTACGTGGTATGGGCCACAGGCGGGCGTAGACATAGGGTGTATTGGTGGTCGACGGGGGCTGTGAATAGGTAGGTGTATTGGGGCAGAGGGGGCCGTGACATAGTAGGCGTCTTGGGGCAGAAAAGCGTAACAAGGTAGGTATTGGGGCGTGAGGGGGCGGTGACATAGGGCAGGTAATGGGGGCAGAAGAGGGGCCGTGAAATAGTAGGGCATTGGGGAGGAAGGTAGCCGGATTAGAATGGGGTGTGACGTGGGTGTCATATTGGGGCAGATAAATGGGAGTGTCATCAGGTGAACGATGGGGCAGCATGTATAATGGCGTGACGTGGTATCACGTTGAAGCAGATGAACGGCTGCGACGTGGGTGTATACGGGCGAGAACGCGTGAGTCAGTGTCCCCTTGGGGCAGAATGAATGACTGCAATGGGTCTATGTGGCAGAGAAGGAGTGACGTGGGGGTCACAATTGGGAAGATGATGGACATGACGTGGGTGCTATGGGCAGATAATGGCGGACGGTGGGGTCACATTGGGGCAGATGAATGGGGTGAACGTGGGGTCACATTGGGGCAGATGAATGGAGTGTGCAGTGGGGTGTAACATTGGGGCAGGTATGAATGGCGTGCACGTGGGTTATATGGGCAGATGCTGCGTGGACGGAGTAGTAATTGGGGCAGTGAATGCGCGTGACCGTGGGTGTCACATTGGGGAAGATGAATGTGCGTGGCGTGGATGTCATATGGTGGAGATGAAGGCCGTTGCGGTGGGTGTCCTAAGGGGCAGATGAAACGGCGTTGACGTGGTGTCACAGTGAGGCCGATGAATGGCGTGAAGTGGTGTTGAAATTGGGGCAGGATGAATGGCGTGACACGTGGGTGTCACCATGGGGCAGATGAATGGGTGACGTGCGGTTGTTCAATTGGGGCAGATGAGATGGAGTGACGGTGGTGTCACATTGGGCAGATGAAATGGCGTGAAAAGGGGGCTCAAATTGGGGCCAAATGAATTGAAGTGTCATGAGTGGGCGTATTAGGGGCAGAGGAGGCGCGAATAAAGTGGGCGCTGGCATGGGTTTGCCAACTGTGAGAGGGGGTGACGGATTTGATGGGGTGACAACTGGAGGGGGGGGACAGAATGGGGTGACAGAGGTTTGTCAAAGGGAGGGGGTGGAATGGGGTGACAGATGTTTGTCAAAGGGAGGGGGGGAATGGGGGGACAGAGGTTTGTCAACTGGGGGGGTGAGAATGGGGTGGCAGAGGTTTGTCAAAACCTGGAGGGGGTGGGATGGGGGTGACAGAGGTTTGTCAATGGAGGGGGTGGGAATGGGGGACAGAGGTTTGTCAACGGAGAGGGGGTGGGATGGGGTGACAGAAGTTTGTCAACTGGAGGGGGTGGGAATGGGGGCGACAGAGGTTTGCGCAACTGGAGGGGTGGGACCCTGGGATGATGGAGGTGGAGAGAGGTTTGTCACGACTGGAGGGCGGGTGCTGGACGGGGGTGACAGAGGTTTGTCAACTGGAGGGGGGTGGGATGGGTGGTGACAGAGGTTTGTCACAACTGGAGGGGGTGGAATTGGCGGTGACAGAGGAGGTTGTCAACTGGGGGGGGACGTAAGGGTGGTGACAGAGGTTTTGTCAAACTGGAGGGGGTTGGATGGGGGTGACACTCTAGAGGGGGTGGGATATGTAGGGACAGAGTTTGTCAATGGAGGGGGTTGGAATGGGTTGCACAGGGTTGGCCAAGCCGACGGGCGGTGCGATGGGGTTGACATACATGGATTGGGGGTTGAATGGCTGAGGGTGGACAGAGGTTGTGTCAAATGGTGGTGTGGATGGGGTGACAACGAGAGGGTGGTGGGATGGGGGACAGAGTGTTTGCCAACTGTAGGGGGTGGGATGGTGGTTGACACTGGGGGGCGGGTGGAATGGTGACAGTGTTTGCCTAACGGGAGGAGGGGGACATGGGGTGACAGTTGGTTGCCACTGGAGGGGGTGTGGCTGGGGAGGTCGACAGAGTTTGCCAACTGGAAACGGGGTGGTGGAATGGCGTGACAAGAGGTGCAATACTGGAGCGGTGTGGAAGGGGGTGGACGAGTTTGTTCAACTGGAGGGGGTGGATGGGGTGACAGAGGTGTGTGAAAGGAGGGGTGGAATTGGGTGACATTGGTTGCCAACTGGAGGGGGTGGAATGGGCGGTGAAAGGGGTTTGCCAACTGGAGGGGGGGGATGGTGGTGACAACTGGAGGGGGGGGGGGAATGGGGGGCAGAGTTGCCAACTGGAGGGTGGAATGGGGTGACAGTGGTTGCAACTGGGGGGGGTGTGGAATGGGGTGACAGAGGTTTGACCCAACTGGAGGGGGGGGATGGTGTGACAATGGAGGGGGTGCCGCATGGGGTGGTGACAGTGGTGCAACCTGAGGGGGGGGTGGAATGGCGGGGAAGGGGATTGCCTAACTGGAGGGGTGTGGAAGGGGGACAGAGGGTTGTCCAACTGAGGGGTGGAATGGAATGGGGAGGGACAGTGGTTGCAACTGGACGGGGGTGGATGGAGTGTGGACAGAGGTTGCCAAAGGCGGGGTGGAATGGGGTGAAACAACTAGAGGGGTGGGAAGCTAGGGTGTACAGAGGTTTGCAACTGGAGGGGGGTGGCCTGCGAGTGACAGGGGGTGCCAACTGGAGGGGGTGGTGGGGATGGGTGACAGAGGTTTGCCAACGGAGGGGGGGGGTGGAGATGGGCACAGCATGTGATAGGGATTATGCAGGGTGGGATGGTAGGTGGAGTTGATACAGATGGTGGGCTCTAATGGGGCAGGGACGGGGGGTGGCGTGTTACAGGGGGGGTGGGAATGGAGTGGGACGGATGGGGCGGTGAACAGTATAGGGTGGGGGGGATATGGGCAGGGTCGGGGGGTTGAGAGTTGATACAGAATGGGGGTGAATGGGCGGAACCCTTGGTGTGGGTGGCGTTTGAACAGAGGGGGGGGGGACGTGAGGAGAGGAGGATACAGCAGTAAGTAGGACGTCACATGGAATGCGAAAACGCGATGGGGGGTATGCGGGGGGAGGTCGATCAACTGCAAAATTTAGAGGCGAAGTTGGAGTATTTCCATCTTTTAATAGAGGGGCATTCACGATATAAGGTGGATAGTGTCATATATAAGGACGTGTACTCACAGGTAGAAGCTTACTTTTTTTTAATTTTCCACCTACTCTCCCACCACTGCCACGCATTTGTGCTATCGGTGTACGAGTTTGTGCAGCCTTCTGAAGTTAGAAAGAAATCTTTAGCAGACTTTAATGCCAATCGCTCTGTAGGCCTGCTGGCCTGTCTTCGTCCGAGCACGTTCCGCCCTTCTTTATTGAAAAATAATTTAGAAATTTGTAGACAGTTAGTTGGGCCGAAGAACCATTGCTGTCCCTACACAGCAGACAACTTCTGTGAATTTCATGTGTTTGGAAATGTGAATGCTACCAAAAATTTATTACAATCTCAGCTGTAAAGGCTACAGCCATGTTCGTGGTTGGCCATTTGGTATAATCTGAAAAATTAGAAACCAAGAAATAAAAACAAATGAAACGAACGAAATAACTGACAACAGCAACAGTTTTTTTTAAGGTGGTTAAGTCTATGTAACTAGGAAATCCTCATTTAGGCGATCACTTATACTGAATGGCCCTCGTAGTTACCGGCTTCAAACGAAAAACTGGGTTAGTGAGCAGAAACATTGGAGGACTGACGAGACCTGCTGAGTCATTGTTTCTAAATTCTGTTTTTTACACAATGGTTTTTAAACTGCCATTTGGCGGGAAAAAATGTCAGCTCAGATACCGTCCCAACATTATGTTGCAAGATGCCATTTCACTGAAATCTTCCGTCACGTAGGTTCTGTCACGACAACATTGTCACCGCTGTGCGCGCATACGCACACATGACACATGCATTAAGCGTTTGTTGCACACACCCACACAAACACACAAACACACACAACACACGCTAGACAGCTACTATCTATACTCTTTTAACGCCTACAGGCAACTTCGTACAGCCCTCATGTGTCGTGGACAGCTACTATACGCAAATATCGGACGCTGCACAATTGCGTTCACTCTGAAGCATCATTGTCACCAGTCGCACAGCTAGTAGCATTATGCAGTTTGGTATGAGTCATGTGTACACTTGCCAGGCCACCATAACAACTTGCAATCTAAATTTACATAATCGAATGTTACAAGGCTAATTTTCACAATTATCAGGACTAACCCTGACAGCTACCAGGCGCATACTTCTAATCGTATAACCATATGCACGTATGACGGTCTACAGTGTAGCCTACAAGGTGATCCTCTGCATGTGATCTCTCTCTCGCCCCCTATCTATGAGGGCTGTCGGTAATGGCTGTCTCTCTCTCTCTCTCTCACACACACACACACAACACAAACACGCAAGCACGCCGCACGCACGCGCACACACACAACACACACACACACACACACACGCCACACAACATACACACACAAAGTATACAGAGATTCAGTTTGTTACAGCGCAGCCGACATACACAAAACCATGTAACGATGTACACGCAATGAGAAACACACATCCGGCGCGCAGGTCCCCACGAACAGAACGCGCATGCTCCACCCCTCAAAACCAACACATTACAGTGCGCGCGCGCGCACGCACAACCACCACACACACACACTAAACAACACTGCCCAGACACCGAGGAGTTGGGCTAGTTGCGCGTTGTACGGGTACCGTGGACTGCCAGAGATGCTGATATCGCTGTTATCGCTCTGTTTGCCCCAGACAAGTAAACGGGGGAAAAAAGAGTGGGGGTTAAATGAAGGGTGTGAAAGGGTAAGGACACCCACACCTCCTCAACCTACCAACCTTTAATACACCACACCTCCACACCTCGCTCTCTCTGTCTCAGGACGAGACAGATTTCTAAGCATGTTTCTGGCCCCCCCCCCACAACCCCCCACCCCCCCCACCCCCCCCCCGACCCCTCCCCCCCCCCCACCCCCCCCCCCCCCCCCACCCCCCCCCCCCACCCCCCCGCTGGACCCCCCCCCCCCCCCCCCCCCCCCCCCCCCCCCCCTCCCCCCCACTCCACCCCCCCCCCCCGCCACCCCCCCCCCCTGCCAGCGTACCTACCCCCCCCCCCCCCCCCCCCTCTCGCACCCCCCCCCCCCCCACCCCCCCCCCACCCCAGAACCTACCCCGTATGTCGGGTTCTTGAAGAAAGCGCCCACACCAGTTCCTTTCTCTCACCCTTCACTTTCGTGCTTAAGCGGCTGATGAGTCTTGGTTGAGAGAAGGGATCGCATTCTTCCTCGGTCTCCCATACCGGCGATAGGGTCCTTGCATGATCAATACACAACGGAAAACTTTTACAATGGGCTCAAACCGCAGACCCTAATGTGCTTATAAATGGCAACATGCTATGAATAAAAGCCAAAGCTAAGCGAGAGACGGTCTTGGTCTTCATACAAAATCCTACACAATTAGGGGTGTGTGGTGGGGGGGGGGAGGGAGGGGGGGGCGCGGGGAGGGGGAGTGATACCCAAAACCCCTCAAAATGCTTCATTATAACATCAATAATTATTTGTTCTTTAGGACAACAACTCAAACCGGAAACGGAGAATGGCTTGTGAAGCTCAGCCGCCAAGCTATTGAAACTCGCTGCTCCACAGAAGGCTGTAAG
>JADBJO010019248.1:15000-33630 GCA_016801955.1 Conus betulinus | reverse complement strand
TGGATTGAAGGAGCCCATAGTGATGACGGGCCCGCGACAGAAGCCGGAAAGATGGGAGCCACGTGTTTTTAAGCTAGTAACACAGATGTTACCTGGACATATGTGCCCACGGACACCACCATGAACGCGAGGAAGCCGGCTTAGGCGAGAGAGCGTAGCCGGCTGAGCTTGGATATTGTCCATACACAAATATGGTTATAACAAACGTAATTCCAACCAGCGGATTGAATTGATAGTAAACACACCCTCATTAAACGCGTGAAGACAGTGCCTGGTCTATAGAGAAGCGTCTTTGACAACCCACACACCACACACACAATACACCCCACCACACCCGCACGGCACGCACGCACGCACGCTCGCACGCCGCACGCCACAGCAACCACGCACGCACTCACACCCACACTCACAACACAGCAGGGTTCGAGAGAGAGAGTTCTTCTTGGCACTAAAGGCGATATGGGATGGCGCTGATCTGAATACCGCCCGCACCCGTAGATTGTACGAAGGTCATGGCTGAAACACACACGCACACCACCACGCGCACACGCACACGCACAGCCCCAGCACACACACACACACCACCACACACACAACAATAACGCAGCGGGATGGCGTAAGGTGGAACCGGGGTATGGGGGTGGTGGTGTTGGGATAGTGTGTAGTTGGTTAGGGGGTGGGGATATGGGTGTAGGGTTAGGGTGGTGGGGCTAGGGTTGTAGGGGTTATTGGGGGTGGGGGTTGGGATAGGTTGTATTTGTTATGGGGGTGGTGGGTGAGTGATTGGGTGTTGTTGTTGGTGTTAGAGGGAGCCACGGTGACAACTGGAGGGGCAATTCCACACCAAGTGCTTCTGGCACGGTATCATTAGTGTTGGACACCTCTCCCGTGGTATTGGCCTGTTGTATCGGCGCGCATCCTCTCTCTGTCTGTCTGTCTGTCTGTCTGACTTTCTGGTCTCTCTGTTTGTCTGTCTGTCTGTCAGAAAGTCTATGCTGTCTGGGTCCGGCTGTCTGTCCTTTCTTCTCTCCTCCATCCATCCTCATCTCTCTCCGTTCTCCTGTTTGTCTGAAAAAAAAAAAAAACTGTCTGCCGTCCTGTCTGTTTGTTTGTCAGTCTGTCTGACTGTCCTCCGGTCCTGACAGTTCTATCCTGTGTGTCTAGTTGTCTTTCTGTCTCTCCTTTTCTGTTTTGTCTGTCTGTCCCCTCTTTCCTGTCCTGTCCTCTGTCTTGTCTGTCTTTCTGCCTGTCCTTGTTGTCTGCCTGTCTGTCTGTCTGTCATTCAGTCTGGTCTTTCTGTCTGTCTGCTGTCCCTGTCTGTCTTTCAGGGCATGTGCAGGCAGGCAGGCAGGCAGGCAGGGGAGGGCAAAGGGGCGGGGCAGGGCCAGGGCAGGGGCAGCATGGTGGGGAGGGCAGGCAGGGGCAGGCAGGGCGAGGAGGGAGGGCAGGGGAGGGCAGGAGGCAGTGGAGGGCAGGGCAGGGGAGGGCAGGGGAGGGCAGGCAGGGCAGGGCAGGCGCAGGGCAGGGGCGGGCAGGGCAGGGCAGGGCAGGGCAGGGGGAGGGTAGGGCAGGGCAGGGCAGGGCAGGGCAGGGCAGGGCCGGGCAGGGCAGGGGAGGGCAGGGGGCAGGGCAGGGCAGGGCAGGGCAGGGCAGGTGCAGGGGCAGGGGCAGGCAGGGGCAGGGCAGGGGGAGAGGCAGGGAAGGGCAGGGGGGGGGCAGGGCAGGGCAGGGCAGGGCAGGGCAGGGCAGGGCAGGGCAGGGGAGGGCAGGGAGGGAGGGCAGGGCAGGCAGGCAGGGCAGGGCAGGGGAGGGCCAGGGAGGGCAGGGGAGGGCAGGGCAGGGCAGGGCAGGGCAGGAAGGGCAGGGGAGGGCAGGGAGGGGAGGGCAGGGCAGGGCAGGGCAGGGGCAGGGGAGGGCAGGGTGAGGGCAGGGGAGGAAAGGGCAGGGGAGGGCAGGGCAGGGGAGGGGCAGGGCAGGGGAGGGCAGGGCAGGGCAGGGCAGGGCAGGGGAGGGCAGGGCAGGGCAGGGCAGGGCAGGGGAGGGGCAGGGGAGGGGAGGGGAGGGCAGGGGCAGGGGAGGGGAGGGGAGGGCAGGGCAGGGCAGGGCAGGGCAGGGCAGGGCAGGGAAGGGCAGGGAAGGGCAGGTTGGGGCAGTGAGGGGGGCAGGGGAGGGCAGGGAAGGGCAGGGGGGGGGGAGGACAGGGGGGCAGGGAGGGGGGCAGGGGAGGGCAGGGGCAGGGCAGGGAAGGGCAGGGGGAAGGGCAGGGGGGCAGGGGGCAGGGCAGGGCAGGGAGGGCAGGGAGGGAAGGACAGGGCAGCATATAGGGAGGGCAGGGGAGGGCAGGGAGGACAGGGGAGGAGGGCAGGGAGGGGAGGGCAGGGGAGGGCAGGGGAGGGCAGGGGGAGGCAGGGGAGAGGGCAGGGGAGGGGAGGGCAAGGGCAGGGCAAGGGAGGGCAGCAGGGGAGGGGAGGGCAGAGCAGGGGAGGGGGGCAGGGGGGGGCAGGGCAGGGCAGGGCAGGGGAGGGCAAGGGCAGGGGAGGGCAGGGGAGGGGAGGGCAGAGCAGGGGGGAGGGCAGGGGAGGGCAGGGGAGGGGAGGGCAGGGGAGGGCAGGGCAGGGCAGGGGAGGGCAGGGGAGGGGGAGGGCAGAGCAGGGCAGGGGAGGGGAGGGCAGGGGGGGGGAGGGCAGGCCCAGGGGGCAAGGGAGGGGGAGGCAGGGCAGGCAGGGGAGGGCAGGGGAGGGGAGGGCAGGCAGGGGCAGGGCAGGGGCGGGGAGGGGCAGGGGAGGGCAGGGAGGGCAGGGGGAGGGGGGGGGGGGCAGGGGCAGGGGGGGGAGTGGAGGGAGGGGGGAGGGCAGGGGAGGGCAAGGAGGGCAGGGAGGAGCAGGGGAGGGGAGGGAGGGGAGGGGAGGGGAGGGCAGGGGAGGGGGAGGGCAGGGAGGGGCAGGGGAGGGAAGGCCGGGGGAGGGAGGGCAGGGCAGGGGAGGGAGGGCAGGGAGGGAGGGCAGGGCAGGGCAGCAGGGGAGGCAGGGGAGGGCAGGGAGGGCAGGGCAGGGCAGGGCAGGGGAGGGGAGGGGCAGGGGCAGGGGAGAGGGGGCAGGGCAGGGGAGGGCAGGGGAGGGCAGGGAGGAGGAGGGCAGGGCAGGGGAGGGCAGGGGAGGGGGAGGGCAGGGGAGAGGAGGGCAGGGCAGGGGAGGGCAGGGCAGGGGGGAGGGCAGGGGAGGGCAGGGGGGGGAGGGCAGGGCAGGGGAGGGGAGGGGAATGCAGGGGAGGGCAGGGGAGGGCAGGGCAGGGAAGGGCAGGGGAGGGGAGGGCAGGGGGAGGGGGAGGGCAGGGCAGGGGAGGAGGGGAGGGGGCAGGGCATGGCAGGGGAGGGGAGGGCAGGGGGAGGGCGGGGAAAGGGGAGGAGGGGGAGGGCAGGGGAGGGAGGAGCAGGAGGGCAGGGAGTAGCAGGGGAGGGGGGGAGAGAGCCGGGGGAGGGGAGGGGAGGTGGTGGTGGTAGGGCGAATCAGTCTAAACCTCAGTTCTCACATCACTTTTCCTTCTCGAAAATTCTCAGCGATGAAGACGTATCAATTAAAACACAATGAGCCAGAAGTTGAGGAAGGCGGAGGGTGGGGGGATGGGGGGGATAGTGGAGGGGGGGGGGGGGGTGTAAGGGGGCGGGGATGGGGGGGGGGGAGGAAAGGAGAATGGATTCCGGACCTGAGTTATCAACTCCTCCCAGCCCTGTTCCCCTGACCACTGCCCGAGTAGTGATGTGGGACAACACACACACACACACACACACACACACACACACACACACACACACACATAGACACACATGTACTTGCACTTACGCGCACGCACACACCCATATGCGCACACACACAAACACACAAGCGCGCGCACACCCGCGTGCGCGCGCGCACACACACACACACACACATACACACACATAAACACACGCATACACACACATCATACACACACACATGCGCTTGCACACCGCATACACTTACTCACACCACACACACCACACACACACACACACACACACACACACAGGCCCGTGCCCACACACCCATACACGCACACTCACCACACACACGCATGCAATGATACTAATGGCACAGCCAATGTTAGGCAGGGTGCTTAAAGTCTGACCAGCGGGTAGCGCTAATGCTGTAAGTCAGACGACACCTACTCAGTCGTAGCCACGAGACCCTCTTCTTAAATTCTCACATCTTAAGTCATTAATTCATTAATATCCATCAGCTTGAAATCATGCGCAGCGTGGTTTCAGAACTTAGCGGATGTTTGGCAGCGTATATGGACTAGCCCGAACACAGTGACACGTTTGATGAAACTGAAAATGAAACTGAAACTGACGTGGAACAACCCCCCAGAAACACTCCTGGTGGAGTAAATACAGGCAGAGGCTCGTTTCCACTCTCTCGTCATGTCGGGTTTGGGGAGGGGGGGGGGGGGGGGGGGGGGGGGAGGCGAGTCAGGGTGATGTGCCTATATTGACTGGGGGTATGTCTATGTTCCCCCAGGTCTATATTCCCCCAGGTCTATATTCCCCACATAGTTTCCGAGAAATCGGCATTTTTGGACTTAAATCGTTTCTGCCCGTAATTCGCTACCTTGACCTTTCGTGTTTGAAAAAATGTTCGGGTGTCTAGTGAAAAAGTTATCTGGCACCAAAAATGACAAAATTTCATCCAGTCATTTCTGAGAAAAGGCGCGGACAGACAGACTAAGACACACAGACAGACAGACTGATTCCAGTAAGAGTACATTGCGTAAATATCCAAGGGAACTTAGCCCTCGGGGAACAAAGGCCTGGGGGAATATAGCCCTGGGGGTACATAGTCCTGGGGATATAGCCCTGGGAGCCCTAGTCCTGGGAAATATAGCCTGGGAGTAACCATAGTCCTGGGGAATATAGCCCTGGGGGTAATATAGCCCTGGGGTAATATAGCCCTGGGAGTACATAGTCCTGGGGAATATATAGCCCTGGGGGAATAGCCCTAGTACATCCCTGGGGAATATAGCCCTGGGAGTACATAGTCCTGGGGAATATAGCCCTGGGGAGTACATAGTCCTGGGGAATATAGCCCTGGGAAGTACATAGTCCTGGGGAATATAGCCCTGGGGGAATATAGCCCTGGGGAATATAGTCTGGGGAATATAGCCCTGGGGAATATAGCCCTGGGGAAATATAGTCCTGGGGAATATAGCCCTGGGGGAATATAGCCCTGGGGGAATATATAGTCCCTGGGGAATATAGCCCTGGGGGAAATATAGCCCTGGGGGAATTCTAGTCCTTGGGAATATAGCACTGGGGGAATATAGCCCCTGGGAGAATATAGTTGGAATATGGGGATATATAGCCCTGGGGGATATAGCCCTGGGGGTAATATAGTCCCTGGGAGTATATAGTCCTGGGGAATATAGGCCCTGGGGGTAATATAGTCCCACCCATATAGCCCTGGGAATACATAGTCCTGGGGGAATATAGCCCTGGGGGATTATAGTTTTTGGGGAATATAGCCCTGGGGGTGGGACAGTGGGGATGGATGGGGAGATTGGGGGAATTGGAGACCAGATTCTAGACTTGGGGAGTGACTATCTACCGGTCCCGTTTGGCAAACCAAACATGTTGAAACCCACGAGGATAAATTTGGAGGAGGGGGCAGGGATGGGAGGGGGGGGGGGGGGATTGGGAGAATTTTACTCTTCATTATTCCCCCCCAATCCCCCCCCCCACCCATCCCTCCTTCTCTTCCATAGGAGGTAAAGGTTAGGCTCGCGGGCGTTTTTTTTTTTTTTGCTACCCGCCGGGGAATGAATTTGGGAGAGAGGGGTGATTTACGGCAGGTGACACCGGTTTCTCACGTTACGCCAGTCATCAGAGCAGTGGTGGACCATACGTCGGTGAGAGGCAGGGACGACAGGCGTGGACCACACGCCGGATCATGGATTGTGAGGAACGACAGGCGTGGACCCACACGCGGATCATGGATTGTGAGGCAGAGGGACGACAGCGCGTGGACCACACGTCGGATCATGGATTGTGAGAAGGCGGAGGACGACCGACAGGCGTGGACCACACGCCGGATCATGGATTGTGAGAACGACAGGCGTGGACCACATTGCCGGATCATGGATTGTGAGAAAGGCAGAGGACGGACGACAGGCGTGGACCACACGTCGGATCATGGATTGTGAGAAAGGCGGAGGACGACAGGCGTGGACCACACGCCGGATCATGGATTGTGAGAAAGGGGGAGGGGGCTTGACTGTGTGCGGCACAACACAACGGCACACAACGCAAAACAATACAATATAATACGTACAATACGATACAAAACAATACGATACGATACAGTACAATACATAGACTACAATACAATGCAATACAATACGATACGGTACAATACAAGAGTACAATACAATACGTGGACAATACAATACGGATACGATACGATACAATACGATACGATACAATACGATACGATACAATACGATACGATACAATTACGGATACGATACGATACGGTACGATACGATACGATACGATACGATACAATACAAAACAATACAATAGGATACGATACAATACATAATACAATACGATACAATACAATACATTACGATACGATAAACTACGATATAATGCAATAAAATACAATACGATAGGATACAATTACGATACAATACCATAAAATAAAATGCAATACGATAGGATACAATACGACACCATATATATACAGTACGATATGATACGGTACAATACAACACACTACGGTATGATACAATATCATACGATACAATTACGATACGATACGATGCAATATGATACCATATACAATACAATACGATACGACATAATACAATACGATACGATACAATACGATACGATACAATACGATACGATTCGATACGATACGATACAATACATACAATACGATACGATAGAATACAATACGATACGATACAATACGATACGATACGATACAATACAATACAATACGATACGATACAATACAATACGATACAATACAATACGATACAGATACATATACGATACGATACGATACAATACGATACGATACAATACAGTACGATACCATACAATACGATACGATACGATGCGATACGACGATACGATACAATACAATACGATACAATACATCGATACAATACGATACGATACATACAATACGATACGATATAACATAATATGATACGATACGATGCGATACGATAACGATACAATACAACACGATACGATACGATACGATACGACGCAACACAATACAATACGATACAATACCATACAATACGATATGATACGATACGATACAATACATAGACTACAATACAATACACACGTTAAATATACGTTACGATACAATACGATACAATAATGGAATACAATGCAAATACGATAATGATATGTTACATTACCATACGATACGATACGATACGATACGATACGATACGATATAATACAAGACAATGTAACACATGTACTACAATGCGATACAATACAGCACGATACAATACGACACGATACAATACAATACAATGTAATACATATGCTACAATACGATGCAATACAACACGATACAATAGGATGCAACGCAACACGATACCAACACAATACAATACAATTTGATACATATACTACAATATGATACAATACAACACGATACGATCCGATACCATACAATTCGATACGATACGATATAGTACGAAACGATACGATACAATGCAATACAATACATAGACTACAATACAATACGATACAATACAATACAATGTCATACATATGCTACAATACGATGCAATACGATACGATACGGTACTATAATGTACAATGCAATTCCATGCAATACAATAAAATGCAGAACAATACAATGCAATGCGATACGATACGATACAATATGATACGATGAAAATACATTACATTACAATACCATACAATTACAAACACAACGCAACGCAACGCAACGCAACGCAACGCGACACGACACGACACGACACGACACGACACGACACGACACGACACGACACGACACGACACGACACGACACAGCACGACACACACACCGCAACGCAACGCAACGCAACGCAACGCAAAACGCAACGCAACGCAACGCAACAACACACGACACGACACGACACGACACGACACGACACGACACGACACGACACGACACGACACGACAAACGCACGCAACAGCACAGCACAGCACAGCTCAGCACAGCTCAGCACAGCACAGCACAGCACAGCACAGCACAGCACAGCACAGCACTACGCTACGCTACGAAACGGAACGGAACGCAAGGCGACGCAATATAACACAATACTGTACAATACAGTACAACGCATCGCAATACAATACAGTACAGTACAATACAACACAACACAATACATTAAAACACAACGGAATACAATGGTATGCAATGCTATGCGATACAGCACAGTACAATACAATACAATACAACACAATACAGTACAATCCAATACAGTACAGTGCAATACAGGGCAGTACACTACACCACAATATACTACAATATAGTGCGGTATAATACAATACAGTGCAATACAATACAGTACAATTCATTGCAATACAATAGAGTATAATATATTTCATTACGTTACAATATAGAATAATATAATACAGCACAGCACAATACAGTACAATACGATACAATACATTACCACACAATGCAATACAATACAATACATTACATCACAATACAGTACGATATAACACAACACAATACCATACATTACAATGCAATGCACTTCAATACAAACCACATAATATAGTGGAATACAATACAATATAATAAATACAATACAATATAATACAATGCAATGCCACTCCATACAATGCAATACAATTGAACGCAACGCTATATAATACAATACAATGCAATACAAGGCAATATACAACACAATACAAACGCAAGACAGACAATACAATACAATGCAATGAATTAAAATGCAATACAATGCAACGCAATGCAATGGAATGCAAAGCAATGCAGTGCAAAGCAAAAACAATGCAATACAATGCAATGCAATGCAACGCAACGCAACGCAACGCAACACAATGCAATGCAACGCAACGCAGTGCAACGCAAGACAATACAATGCAATACAATGCAATACAATACAATACAACGCAATGCAATACAACGCAATGCAACGCAGTACAATGCAAGACAATACAATGCAATAAATGGAATACAATGCAGTACAATACAATGCAATGCAATCCAAGGCAAATACATTACAATGCAATACACTGCAACACCATGCAATGCAACAAAACGCAACAAAACACACCACACCACACCACATCACAACACACCACACCACACCACATCACCATACCATCACACCACAAGACACCACATCACAACACACCACAACACATCCCATCACCCCACCACCATATACACCACAACACACCACAAGACACCACACCACAAGACACCACACCACAACACACCACATCACAACACACCACATCACAACACACCACCACACACCACATCACAACACATCACATCACAACACCACACCACACCACATTACAACACGTCACAACACATCACAACACACTACACCACCACACCACACACACCACATTACAACACATCACAACACACCACTCCACCATACCACTACAACAAAACCACACCACCACACCACACCACTCCACCATACCACCACACCACACTACATACATCACACCACACCACACCACACCACCATAACCACCACAATACACCACATCACAACACACCACTCCACCATACCACACACACCACACCATACCACCACACCACACCACACCACACCACACCACACACCAACACAACACACCACACCACATCACACCACATCACCACATCACAACACACAACTCCACCACACCACCACACACACCACACACCACCATACCACACCACACCACACTACACCACACCACCATACCACCACACCACAACACACCACCACAACACACCACACCACACATCACATCACAACACATCACAGCACACCACTCCACCATACCACCACAACACACCATACCACCACACCACACCACCATACCACCACAACACACCACACCACCCCATATCACAACACACTACAACGCACCACTCCACCATACCACCACAACACAACACACACCACACCACCACAAACACACCACACTATACCACGCCACACCACAACATACCACACCACACCACACCACACAGTAGAAAGCCTCCTGCAGTTGGGTCGCAGGCGAAGCAGGGTCTACCTACCTGAAAACGACTAGGGTTACAATCTGTCAGGGGAACAGTCAGTCGGCCCCACCGGCGAAGGCCGAATCACGTAGTGTGGGGTTTCAAGCGCTGTGGCAGAGAAGGGGGCAGGAAAAGCCGGGAGGAGGGGGAGAGGGTAATGAGAGGGAGTGGAGAGAGAGAGAGAGAGAGAGTGAGAAGGGGGAAGGGAGGGGGGGAAGGGGGAGAGGGTCTGACAAGGTGTGAAAGGTAGGTGGTGGGCAGAGCAGAGAGCAGTCACAGAGAGAGAGAGAGAGAGAGTGTGTGTGTGTCCGTGTGTGTGTGCCCCGCTCAAGTCTCTCACACCGGTCTCTCGCACCGACCCCGAAAATCCCACAGTCGGAAAACGCCGGCGAAGAAAAAAAACAACGACAAACTTCTCTGTCCGTGTTCTGTTTGTTGTCGGCGCTCTTTCGCCGTTCAAGCCGCTAACTATTTTTGCCACTGCCGCCGTTTTCTGCAGCGCTTTCGTTTTGTTTTCCTCCTCCTCCTCCTCCTCTCTCTCTCTCTCTCTTGCTCGCTCGCTCTGTGAGATATGATCTGAAAGATTGTGCGGAGAGAGAGAGAGAGAGAGGGGTGGAGGGGAAGGTCCCACGCCGGACCGAAAAGACCAAAGCAACTGGCGCTTTTCATTCGCTGAAAACCCTCTTCTTCATCAGGGGCCTCACACGTGACAAGGAGGAGGTTCAAGTAACTGACCTTCTGATTGGCTGGAGTCGGGAGTGGGTGACAAAAGAGTGTGGGTTTCACTTCACTGTGAGAATGACCACTGCCAATCATCGTCACTTTCTCGTCGGCCTTCCGCTTGTCAACACCACGCGTCGCTGGGAAAATCTGATTCGTGCCGGCGGCGTGTGTGTTTGTTGTAGGAGTTTTGTTTGCTTTGTTGATGGTGTTTTTTTTTTTTTTTTTTTTTTTTCTCCTCGCTCTTCCAGGCTGGAATAATTGTTTTTGTTTGCTGTGTGAGTTCCTGGTTTTCTGGCGAGTGCCGGCGCGCTCTTGGAGAGCCGAAAAAGAAACAAGAAAGTGGAAAAACATCTCTGAAACATTCTGTGTGAAGATTCTTTGTGTGCTTTAGGAAGGTGCAGCGAAGTTAGTTGTGAAAGTTGTCAGTTTCAGTGCGTGCGGATTATTACCAGTTTCCTTCTTCTCGTCGGTTGGGAGGATTTGAAAAGCGAAAGATGAGACGGTGAATTAGAAAATAAATAAATAAAATGAAATAAATTTCAGGGGAAAAAAAAAAGAAGAAGAAGAACGGGGAAAAGAAAATGTAGACTGGATTTTTTTTTTTCATTCGTGACAATTCAACTCGGAAGATTTTTGTGTTTGTTTTTTTTTTTTTTTTTTTTTCCATCGCCGGAAAATGTTTACCATGAGTGGAAATCGACAACTGCCAATCATTGGTGGATCTTGACCTGAAAGTGACAAGATTTCTGACAGCGTCGTGGCTGGATGATTAAATACATTGGCACAGTACTTGGGGCTGGAACAGGTATGATGATGATATCATGGAGAGCGGGTGGGCGGGCGGGTGGGGGGAATGGGGGTCAGAGATGGGGGGGGAGGAGTGTTCAATGTCTGGTCTCCCAACAGATGAACGGGTGTGAGTGGTGAGAGAGGAGAACGTCCAAGGGACGAGAGAGAGAGAGAGACAGAGACAGAGAGAGAGAGAGAGAGAGAGAGAGAGAGAGAGAGAGAGAGATCTTTCACTGAGATCTTTCACTGACATGGCTAATAGCCTTCATGTCAATCGGGTACAATGTCTTGTCTTTTTGTTTTTTGTTTTGTTTGTTTTGCGTAGAAGAAAAAAAACAAAAGCAAAACTGCAAATTAGGTGTCTACGCAGCTAAACAACATGAAGAAACTATTTCCATTTCCATCAGTCAATTGTGTTTCTTGTCTTTGTCCTGGCACATAATCGTTATCACACAACAACCATTCTCTGCACACACACACACACGCACTCTGATCTATCCTATCTCCCATCGACATGCACGCACGCATTGATACCGTCATCTTCCCTTCTTTCCTGTCTAAATAATTTATCTGTCTTGATACTATGAGAACCAGTGACTGAACCAACAAGTTTAAACGTCAAATAAGTGTTCTAAACATTAAAGATATGTATATGACATTTCCTTAATATTTTGAACTCTGTGCGTGTGTGTGTGTGTGTGTGTGTGTGTGTGTGTGTGTGTGTGTGTGTGTGTGTGAGAGAGAGAGAGAGAGAGAGAGAGAGAGAGAGAGAGAGGGGAGGGGGACTGGAGAGGTGAACAATTCCCTAGTCACATGAAAAACGAATGGAAGCATAAAACTGGATAAGACGCGAGTTAGATTTTAAAAAAAAAAGAAGAAAAGAAAAAACAGAAAAAAAGGAAGAAGAAACAGAAAGAAGGAAAAAAAGGGAGGGAGAACGAAAGAAAGAAAGAATAGAAGAAGTGAAGAAGAGAGAAAAAAATAGAATGAAATGAGAGGGAGAAAAGATAGAGGAACGATAGAAGAGATTTTTTTCACTCTTAAAAGTGAAAGAAAGGAGAGACGGAACAAAAAGGGAGAAGTCAAAGATAGAAAGAGAAAAAAAAAAAAAAAAAAAAGAAGGAAGGAAAGAAAAGGAGGGAGAAGGAAAGAAAGAGTGAAGAAGAAGAGAGAAGAAGAAGAAGAAGAAGAAGAAGGAGAGAGAGAGAGAGAGAGAGAGAGAGAGAGAGAGAGAGAGAGAGAGAGGATCAAATGAGAGGGAGAAAAGATAGAGGAAACGATACAGATATTTTTTTTTAAGTGAAAGAAAGGATAGACGGAACAAAAGGGAGAGGAAAAAGACAGAAAGGAGAGAAGGGAAGAAAAAAAAGAAAGAAAGATAAAAAAAAAAAAAAGAAAGGAAATGGCGAACGAAGAGCAAAAGTAACAATGAGAGAAAGCGAGAAAGGATGGATCAAAAAAAAAAAAAAAAAAAAAAAAAAAGGGGGGGGGGGGGGGGAGGGAGGGGGGAGGGAGGGGGGAGAGAACGAATGAAGAAAACCGGCAAACTAGAAGGAAGAGAAAAGGGAATAGGAAAAAGAAAAGAAAAGAAACGAAATGAAAGGGACAGAGAAAAAAAAAATGTACAGAAATGATGAAAAAGAAAATTGAGAAAAGAAAAGAAAAGAAAAAAGGGAAAAAGAAAAACGGCTGTTTGCTGAACAATAATTCGCTTCAACACGACCCTTGATCAATTATGACGTGGTGTGTTCCTGTCCGAGTCTTCTCGCTTTGGTCCCTCCTTAGTTGTAGAGTCAGAACCCCCCCCCCCTCCTCCCCCCCCCCCCCCCCCCCCCCCCCCCCCGTCCCGTCCCAAAATCATTGCAACTCTCTCGGCATACACACACACGCACACACACAAACACACACACACACACACGCGCGCGCGCGCGCGCGCGGGCGCGCGCGCACACACATGCACACACACACACACACACACACACACACACACACACACACACACACATTCTCTCTCTCTCTCTCTCTCTCTCTCTCTCTCTCTCTCTCTCTCTCTCTCCCTCACACACACCACACACACACACACACACACACACACGTCTCGACTCCCATCTGCAACTAAAACGAAAGAAAAAAAAAATGGAAAGAAAGAAGGAAAAAGAGAAAAAAAAAAAAAAAAAGAAAGAAAGAAAAAAGAAAAAGAAGTAGACAAAAAAAAAAAAGATAAAAGAAAAGAAAAAGAAAAGAAGAAAGAAAGAAAGAAAGAAAAGAAAGAAAGAAGAAATGAGCTTCTGCAGCAGCAGACGACCAAACTCCCTTTTTCCGCCAACAAGCATAAATCATGGCACGGCCCCTTTGGCTGTTCGGTTCGGTGTGCTGTGGTGTGCGGCTTGTTTTTATTTCGTTCCTTTAACTTCTTTCAGCTTTCACAGCCTCGAAAAAAACGTCAGAGCAAACTTTGCGCCGTGGTGGTGGTGGTGGTGGGGGGGGGGGGGGGGGGGTGAAGAAAATGGGGAGGGGGGGGGGGGGGGGTGTGTAAATGGGGACGGGAGAGGGGCCGGGGGAGGCAGGGTGGGGTGGGGTGGGGTGGGCAACCAACAGCTAAGCAACCAACCAACCAGCCAACCAACCAGCCAAGCAAGCAAGCAAGCAAAGCAATAAACTAAAACCTAGCAGACCGTTAGGGCAACGGATGAACACGGCAACCCGTTTAAATAAAAACACGGAAAGCGCGAGGGAGTAAGTCTACTCACTACTAGGCCAGTACTGTGTGTGTGTGTGTGTGTGTGTGTGTGTGTGTGTTGGTGACACCCCCCCTCCCCCCCCCCCCCCCCCCCCCCCCCCCCCCCGTCACCCGTGTGACCCTGTCCTCCGCTTCACTTCACCTGTGACCTGTCTCGGGTGTATTGCACTGTATTACGGTGTATTGTAATGTATTGTGTTGTGGTGTCTGGTATTGTGTTGTGGTTGTGGTATGCTGGGTTGAAGTGTGGTGTATTGTGTTTTGCGGTATATTGTCTTGTGTTGTGGTGTGTTGTATTGTACTGTGTTGTATTGTGGTGTGTTGTATATGTGTCGCATTGTGGTGTATGCTGTATTGCGGTGTATTGTATTGTGTTGTGGTGTATTGTATTGTAATGTTTTGTATTGTACTGTGGTGTGCTGTGGTGTGTTGCGTTGTGTCGCATTGTGGTGTATTGTATTGTGGTGTGTTGTATTGTGTTGAAGCCTATTGTGATTTTTTTTTTTTTTGGTGTTGTAGTGTATTGTGGTGTTCTGCAGTGTATAATGTTGTATCGTTGTGTGTTGTGGTGTATTGTATTGCGTTGTGGTGTGTTGTACTATATAGTATTGTGGTGTATCGTATTGCGATGTGGTGTTTTGTACTGTATAGTATTGTGGTGTATTGTGTTGCGTTGTGGTGTTTTGTACTGTATAGTATTGTGGTGTATCGTATTCCGATGTAGTGTTTTGTACTGTATAGTATTGTGGGGTATCATATTGCGTTGTGGTGTTTTGTACTGTATAGTATTGTGGTGTATTGTATTGCGTTGTGGTGTTTTGTACTGTATAGTATTGTGTATTGTATTGCGTTGTGGTGTTTTGTAGTGTACAGTATTGTGGTGTATTGTATTGAGTTATGATGTTTTGTATTGTATTTGTGTTGTGGTGTGTTGTATTGTGTTGCATTGTGGTGTATTGCATTGTGGTGTATTGTAGTGTAGTGTTGAAGCGTATTGTTTTTTGTTTTTTTTGTGTGTAGTGTATTATGCTGTATCGTGGTGTGTTGTCTTGTTGTTTATTGCACTGTATAGTATTGTGGTGTACTGTGTTACGGTGTTTTGTATTGTTTGCATTGCGTTGTGTTGTATGGTGGTGTATTGTAGTGTATTTCGTTGCATGGCATTGCATTGTCTCATTGTTCACTGTATTGCGCGCCATGTTGCCTTGTATTCCATGACACTGTGTTGTATGTGTTGTACTACATTGTATTGTGTTGTGTGACTTTGTATTGTGTTGCACGGCATTGTATTCTTCTGCACTGTGTTGAGTTGCATTGGATGACGTTGTAGTCTGTGAGTTCATCGTCACTGCAGATTTCTCTACGTGCAGTCCGGGGCTGCTCTTGACATAGCGCTTCCACAAAGAATAGATAGATCAGAACAGATCAGATCAGAGAGAGAGAGAGAGAGAGAGAGAGAGAGAGAGAGAGAGAGAGAGAAGATAGATAAATAGATTAGATAGGGGGATAGATAGTTAAACGTATAGGTAGGTAGGTAGATAGATAAATAGATGGATGAATAGATAGATAGATACATAGATAGGTCAGATATATAGGTAGGTAGATAGATAAACGTATAGATAGATAGATAGATGAATAGACCGATAGATAAATAGATAGAAAGGTAGGCAGGTAGGTAGGCAGGTAGGTAGACGGAGACAGAAAATACGTACATGTATTGATATAGATACAAATGTGCAAACACGTACACATACGTAGAGCATCAATACATGGATAGTCAAATCAGCAGAGAGACAGACATACAGGTAGGTGGCTAGAAAGATCAGTCGGCAGGCAGACACACAGACAGACATACAGATTGATAGACAGATAGATAGATGGACACTTGACGCATTTAAATCACATTGCCAATTCTGAAAGGTCTTGTGAAACAGATGGACAGACAGACAGACAGACAGGTAGATATGTAGATAGACTGATAGATAGACCGATAGACAGACAAGACAGACAGGCAGACATAGACAAATCGATAGACTGGTAGGTAGACGTACAGATACATAGACACGGACAGACAGACAGACAGACAGACAGATTTTGTTTTTTTTTCACTTCGGTTTGTCGTTAAAATTTTGTTTCCCAAATGAAGCGAAGCCTGCAGCCTGACAATGGCAGGAGCATCTTACCTGGTGCCAGCCACGGGAGGCTCTGGTGCTTGCGCCAGGTGACGGCAGCGCGGAGAACGGGGCGCCCCAAGATCACCTACTCTGAAAGGCTAGCATTCGGGCCAATATCTACAGTGTAGGTCACACACACACACACACACACACACACACACACACACACACACACACACACAGAGAGAGAAAGAGAGAGAGAGGGGGGGGGGGGAGCAGATAGAAAAAACAAACAAACAAACGGTAAAACAAAAAACAAAAAGCCAGCCTTCTGACCAATATCTTGGGTCTAGTGCGGGGGTTGGATGTGGGGGGTGGGGGGCGGGGGGTAGACGTGGAGGAAGAAATAGGAAAGACTGAAGACTGACAAATACATTCAGACCAAAATATCTCAGGTTTTATGACAGAGCAAAGAGATGGAAAAGAGTGAAAGACCAAGCATTTAGACCAACGATCTAAATAAAGTCCAGGGCAGACGAGGAAGGAAATTATAGAAAGAAAAGCAAAACTATCTTTCAGACCAGTATCTGAGGTCTAGTGTAGAGGGGGGGGGGGGGGGGGGGGGGGGGATGAAGAGATAGAGATAGGAAAGACTGAAAGACTGGCATTCAGACCAGGTCTAGTGAGAAGACTGAAATACTCTCCTTCAGACCAGTAGCTAAGGTCTAGTGCAGGGGAGGCAGACAGAAAAGACCGAAGGACTAGCACTGAGACCATTCTCTAAGGTCTAGCGCAGAAGAAGGAGACAGAAAAATAAACAACTGCAGGTAAAAAATAAATAAATAAATAAAAACACATACATGACAAGTCTTGAACCAGGAAACCGATACAGCCCGGCTGCAGATGCGAGACTACAACCATTGGGCCGTGTTTCCAGTTAGGTGTGTCTGACTAGGTAAACTGACTCTGCCCAGACACAACTAAGCCGTATTTACTCGTTCACACACCACACCCCTGCCCCCATTGTTTGTTTGTTTGTTTGTATTGGTATTGTTTGTCCTTGTATCGGCTTTGCTCGTCAGCAAGGACCTTAGGGTCAAAGTGCGTTATTTCTAGAATATTGTCATTGGTCCGGTCCTACGTTCGGGGGACGGTCTAGTGATACCATTGTGGTTCTCCTAATACCTTCAGTATGAATTTGACACCAGTAAAGTTAAGGATTTTGATAAATGTATAAAATATATGAACAAACAGATGAGTGAGTGAGTGAGTGAGTGAATGAATGAATGAATGAATGAATGAATGAATGAATGAATAGAATTACTGAATCAGTAACATTGTTTAGGACATCTTGGCTTATTTTCTATAAAAGCTTTCGATAGGTTTGTGGACTGCTGAGTGTGTGAGGAAGTGGTGGTGGGGGGTGGGGGGGTGGGTGGGAGGATTGGTTGATGGGTTAGCTAGTTTGGTGGGTTATTGGGTTGGCAGGTTGTTTAGAGAGTTCGTGGGTTGTTAGATGGGTTGATGGGTTGATTGGCTGGTGCTCTGGCTGGTAGATTATTATCGTTACTATCATTTTTTTTTTTTTTTTTTGAGGATTGATCATTGAGCTGGTGGGTTGGTTAGTGGGTCATTTGCTGGGGTTTTTTGTGCTTGTTTTTTGAGTTGAAGGATTGTTTAGCTGGAAAATTATTGGGTGGATTGGTAGGCGGGGGACTGGGTTGATCCACGAACTGGTGGATGGGTGGGTGGTTTGGTTGGTTGGTTGATGGGTGGGTGCGTGGGTTGGTAGCTTGGTAGTGTTTGGCACGGGATGGATGATGGTGGTGGTGGTGGTGGTGGTGGTGTTTATTAAAGAGCACTCGTCGCCAACCCAGCCAGATCACCAACCACACCACCACTGATTCCTCCACCAAGTCTCGCCCCCTCGGCCCCCGCCAACCACGTGCGAGCAAG
>JADBJO010019248.1:7500-10000 GCA_016801955.1 Conus betulinus | reverse complement strand
AGGCCAGGACAATGGTGCCAGAGCGGGTACATGTTCAGCAATTCATCATCCATAAAAACCCATAACTACGGGTACATGTTCCGCAATTCATAATCCATAAAACCCATAAAACCCTACGGGTACATGTTCCGCAATTCATAAAAACCCATAAAAATGTTCCGCAATTCCCATAACTACGGGTACATGTTCCGCAATTCATAACCCCATAAAACCCATAACTACGGGTACATGTTCCGCAATTCATAATCCATAAAACCATAACTACGGGTACATGTTCCGCAATTCATAATCCATAAAACCCATAACTACGGGTACATGTTCCGCAATTCATAGTCCACAAAATCCATAACTACGGGTACATGTTCCGCAATTCATAGTCCACAAAATCCATAAACTACGGGTACATGCTCAGCAATTCATCATCCATAACACCCGTTTACTCATTCTCTCTCAAAAACCTTTCAAACCGCAATCATTTTCAACAATGAAACAGGGAAATTGGGCAGTCACGGGGTATGTTGGAAAGCTCAACAACAATCATGTCGGGTTAGTGTAAGGTAATCGATTTAGATGCAACGGACATGGTAGAAAGATGGAGACAAAAAAAATATGACTGAATAGCCTGTTACTAAACACAAAGACACTGGACATTCTGCACACAGTTTCTGGGACCTCTGGAACCCCCTGGCGTGTTCTGGTACGGTCTGGAGCTGCCAGGGAAGTTCCAGAGCTATATGGCGCGTCAGCGAGGCGTGGAACACTGCTTGGAAACTTGCTCGGCAGAACTTGACACATGGGATCTGAAATACTGAACAACGTCAGGCCAATGTGTTCTGTTTATGGCAAGTACGATGCAATGAATTATGCAATGAATAATAAATGAATACATGAATGAATAAAATGAATAAATGAATATGAAATAAATAAATATAAACAATAGATAAAAGTAAGTAATAAATAAAATAAATAGATAATAAAATGAATTAAATGAATAAAATAAAGTAAAAACAAATGTTTGAAAAGTCCTGTTTGGAAGCGTCTTTTCCATACTGGGGTCTTTGTGTTCAATGGAAGATGTAGGAAAACTTTTCTCTGATGCATTTAACATCGGCAGTTATTATTTATTTATTTATTTTTTATTCTATTATTATCTCTTTTGCATTTTACGATGTTTTGTTTCACTTTAATTTTTTTTGTTTCATTTGTGTTTTATTATTGAAGGGAAAGTATACAGTTTTCATTATTGTCTTATGACAAAACGTCGTACTAACGAAAGCTTGAGCTGAATCTGTTTAAAATGAAGATCTGTTTATGTATATGTGTGTGTGTGTGTGTGTGTGTGTGTGTGTGTGTGTGTGTGTGTGTGAATCCTGCAGTAATGACTAAAATCATACATGTGAACTTACAAGACCTAAATAAGATCAATGAAAGAAAAATATCTCTTGTTGGTGTTGTTGTTGTTGTTGTTGTTGTGTTGTTGTTGTTGTTCTTCTTCTTCTTCTTCTTTCTTCCTCTTCTTCTTCTTCTTCTTCTTCTCTATTGTCGTTGTAAGTCTTTTTCTCTTCTTCCTTTCTCTTCATCCCCCCCCCCCCACCTTTTTTTTTTTTTTTGCTTGGAGTTGTGTGTGTGTGTGTTTCTTCTTTCTTGTCCTTCGTGTGTCATTTGTGTTCTTTTCTCTTTCTTCTTCTTCGTCCCCATTTTCCCCCCCCCCCCCCCCCCTCCTCCCCCCCCTCCTACCCCTTCTTCTCCCTCCTTCTTCTCCTCTTTCTCCTCCTTCTTCCTCAACATATATACTACTACTACTACTACTACTACTGCTGCTGCTGCTGCTGTTGCTGCTGCTACTACTACTGCTACTACTACTACTACTACTGCACTAAAAGTACGTTTGCGGGTAATTAGATCAACTGCGCTGGAGTAGGATTACCGACCTGCCTATGTATGTTCTGTCTCTGTCTGCCTGTCTGTCTGTCTGCCTGTCTGCCTATCTGTCTGTCTGACTATCTGTCTGGATTTATGTGTGCTCATGAGTGTGCGGGCGCGCGCGTGTATGCATGCATGCGTGCGTGCGCGCGCGCGCGCGCGCGCGCGTATGTGTGTGTGTGTGTGTGTGTGTGTGTGTGTGTGTGTGTTGCGTGAATTTGCGTGTGTGCATGTGTTTGTGTATGTGTGAGTGCGTGCATGCGTGTACACACACACACACACACACACACACCACACACACACACACACACACATCCATATATATATATATATATATTCAATATATTGTGTGTGTGTGTGTGTGGTGTGTGTGTGTGTGTGTGTGTGTGTAGCTGACCAGGATGATTACGAGTAGACAATTGCTACTGCCTAATGCCTTGAACTGTTTTGATCCACTTAATGTGAACAGATTATTCAATCCCTTCTCTGAACACCCAATGGCAATGCGATGTACCAAGATGTATTTAGCATGTTTTTTTTGTTTTGTTTTTTTTAGTTTTGATTCGCCCCATACTTT
>JADBJO010019247.1:30000-33630 GCA_016801955.1 Conus betulinus | reverse complement strand
TGTACAGAGCAACATTTGAGGGAAAGTTTTCATTGATTAGCGAAAGCTTGTACCGTCATCAAAATCGAAGCAGTAACCACACTTTTTAGAAATGAGTGTAAATTACCTGACTAAGCACTGGAAGCGTTTCAACGTGTCCACTCGTCATTCAAAATGTGCTATGATATGGGCAGATAGAGATAGTAAGGTTAATCCTATAATTCTGTTTGCAACATGCATATCACACACACACACACACACACACACACACGCACGCACGCACGCGCACGCACGCGCACGCATGCACGCTCACACACAACCACACACAAACACACACACACACACACACACACACACACACACACATACCGGTAATAAAAACACATGTACAGATTTCACTTACTCCCACTGCTATCCCTTCCTACCATGACCGTAAATCCTCCCCCCCCCCCCTCTCTCTCTCTCTCTCGCTCTCTCTCTCTCTCAGCAAAACAACATGAGTTCTCATTCAGTCCAACTCCCAATGCGTGCCAGATCTGAACTGATCTGTGTTTGGACTTGTCAGTTTGCCCCTCACTTAATCCCACTCACAACCAGAGGAAAGGTTGTGTCATCCACGACGTCAACAGGCCGTGCTTTTACTACTTCTGATCTTCATGTCACTATCCAGTACAAGGTATCAGTATTACATTTTTCACTAGATTAAACAATTTTTGTAAAATTTGTATTGTTTCGGTTAACACATAAGGTGGGATAGGTGATGAGATCTAAGAGATGCTGTACATCGATCTAAGTTGTTGTATAGATCAGCTAAAGTAATTTTGTTTTTGACGGTTGGTGTACAATGATGTTTTCTAATCAGTTCTGGTAGGGACTCTTCTTAGGAGAGACAGACAGACAGATAGAGAGATAGACAGAGAGAGAGGGGGGGAGAGAAATTTACGACAGAACATCATCCCTTTTGATGTTGTTCTCAAACGGTTCATTTCTCTGCGTGTATGTGTTTGTGTTTACGTGTATGTGTGTGTAGACAGACAGACAGACAGACAGAGAGATAGATAGATAGACGACAGACAGACAGACAGACAGACAGACAAAACAGAGAAAAGTAGTAGTAGGAAAAAAAAGTGCAAGAAAACATTTCCTCCGTCATTATGACAATGAATTAGCAATGCCGTATACAGAATAACTGGCGAGGAAAAGGTATAAAATAGAGAAGAAGGAAGGGGGTGTGGCGTGGACAGAGAATATTATAAAGAAACGAATAATGAAATGTAAACATTAAATCCGTCACAGGGAGTATAATCTCGCGAACATGACCTTGGAGAGAGAGACAGACAGACAGAGAGACAGAAAGGCAGGCAGGCAGCAGGCAGGCAGGCAGGCAGGCAGGCAGGCAGGCAGGCAGACAGGTAGACAGACAGTCAGACAGATGGACAGACAGGCAGGTAGGCAGACAGACAGGCAGGCAGACAGACAGGCAGGCACGCACACATGCAGGCATGCAGACAGACAGAGGCAGTGAAGTGAAGTAGACGAGAGTATGTGACCTGAAACTCAATCCAAATGACCGGAGTGTAGGTCGGTCAAAGTAAATGGCTAAGCTTAGCAGTAGTATGACTAAAAAAACAAAAACAAAAAACAAAATAAAACAAACCAACCAACAACAAACAAAAACAGCAATTATTGCGTGCAGCTCGTCCGGTTTTCAAGTCGGTTATCGTGTTCATGGACCAGACGGAGTCCCGTTTCCTGGTTTCTATTACCACTGTCCTTGTCTCCATTTCGCGGAGAGTTGTATTTATTTTCGTCTTGCCTCTTTTAGAATAGCTTTCTCTGTGTGCTTCTGTGTTTGTTGATTTGCGGGACGAAAACAGAAATGGCCTGATAGTTCTGCGCAACTTGAAGTTTTTCAGTCCACTGGAAAATCAATGACAAAGGTGAGCCGGCTGTATTCCACGTATCAGGTCAAAAACAACGACAGAAGGACCTAGCCTTCAGAGCGCGTGCATTTGGTTTGGGGTATACCGAAGCACGAGAATTCAGAGCAGTACATGATCGGTCAGCTGGACTATGCTTGTGCAAGGGAGGTGCGGTTTTACTGGAATTACAGCGAGCGTATCTAAAGGGTATGGAAGAGTCACGTGATAATAGGAGCTTAGAACTGTTAGTGTTCATCTTCAGAACAGTGCGGTCTTAAGATTGTTCAGCAAGGGTTAATTACAGTGCAGTCATCACACAGCCATCATTCAATGACGGCACGTGGTTTGTGTCTTTGTCTCAGCAGGCTGGTACACTAGCACTCGCTGATTGACGCAGTATAGAGTCACGCGCGTGCGTGTCTGTGTGTGTGTGTGCGTGTGTGTGTGTGTGTGTGTGTGTGTGTGTGTGTGTGTGTGTGTGTGTGTGTGTGTGTGTGTGTGTGTGTGTGTGTGTGTGTGTGTGTGTGTGTGTGTGTTCCATGCAAAATATATTTTACACTACATTATTATAACCAAACAGGTAACAAACACAGAATGTTTCTTGCAATACATCTTATCCTAAGTATAAAGACTTTCTGTTACAAAACTTTTTAGCGAACTCTTTCCGGAACACTTATCCACGCAGTACACAACATACATTTTAAACGAACAATTACGAGTGGATCATCATCAGCAGCAGCAGCAGCAGCAGCAGCAGCAGCATTAACAACAAAAAACGAAATCAGATGCTGGGCTTCCCATTCACGATATGGGCCTTCTCACACATGTAAGTGTTTCTTTTTATTTCGATGTATAAGCAGCAAGGGTTAACGAACACACTAGATTACAAATGAGTAATATGTACTCTTATTAAGAAAAATACAATTCCGCTATAACCAGAGACTCACACATGTTTCATTAATAGCCATAATGTTCCACTGTCTTTTAATAAATTCTGTGAAGGTCTGAAATGCGGATGTCCATTTTGGTATATATATTTTAGCACGTAGAGTCTTGCAAGTAAAATCATGAAATGTTTGATTTCGTCGCTGTACATGTTTTGCTCTATGCAAAGAAAAAAGAGAGAAAAAAATACCAGCGACAGCAACAAAACACAAAGTCTTTGTTACAAGAACCAACAGGTGAAAATAATCCAAATCTGGTTGACAGTCACGTAGCCAGTCCGCATATGAGAAACTGCCTGTTCGTCTTGCTCACAAAAGCTCCAAACATAAGAATTTACTGTGCCTTACCAGTGTAGGAATATCTGGGTTGGGAGTAACATATGAGGAAGTTTGACTTGAAACCACCTCAGCTGCACATCTGCACATCATCAGATACTTGTTGAAAATTATTTCGAGAACAGCAATCCGTGTCCTTCCATTTTCATTCAACATGCTAATCTACTACCTTCCTTAATACAGAATAAAGTTTTATTTTCAGCAGTGTATATATATATATATATATATATATATATATATATATATATATATACATACATGCGTGTGTGAATCTCTCTCTCTCTCTCTCTCTCTCTCTCTCTCTCTATATATATATATATATATATATATATATATATATATATATATAATGTAACTCATAACCATATTCAACTTCTAATAGTACGCTCGTGGTGTTTGCAAGACGCTTTCCTATACTAATATAGTTCGTACGGCGATTTTTGTTTCAA
>JADBJO010019247.1:0-25000 GCA_016801955.1 Conus betulinus | reverse complement strand
CCTGAGAATTGTTTTCATGCTTTCTTGATGGCATTGGGAGAGTAGTTCTTCATTTGAGATGGTGTTTGCCAGAAAATTCTTAATATTCTTCTAAGGTTCTTTGTGTGGAAGACTGATAGCTTATTTAGGTCGCTCCTGTCATTCTCCAGCATTCTGAGCCATACAGAAGGGTAGAAATAATGCAGCTCTGATATAGTTTAAGCTTGGTTTTGATGCTGTATTGTTGGGACCTCCATACATTGCTTAGCATTCTGAAAGCATTTCTGGCTTTGTTTAGACGGTTCTTGATGTCATTGCCTGCTCCTCCATCGTGTCTGACAATGCTGCCCAGGTAGGTGAATTTCTCAGCTGTAGGAGGGTTTCTCCATTCACTTGATTTGACGAGGGGTTTGGGACATTCAAGGTCATTACCTCTGTTTTCCTTTGACTGATCTTTAGTCCAATCTGTTGTGCAAAGCTGCTGAGGCGGGATGTCTTTTCCTGCATGTGTTGGTGAGTGTGGGAGACCAATGCCAGATCATCAGCAAAGTCAAGGTCTTCTAAGGCTGAGAAGAGTGTCCATCGTATGCCTCTTGTCTGGTCTTCAGCTGTTCGACGCATCACCCCAATCTATGGCAAGATTAAAGAGCATTGCTGACATCACACAGCCTTGTCTCACTCCTGTTTTCACTTCAAAACTGTGGTCACTGTTTCCGACTCTGCATGTGAAGTTGTCATAGAAGCTTTTGATGAGAAGGACTCTCTGCTGCGGTATCCCATACATTCGTAGTATGCGCCATAAGCTGTCTCTGTGGATGCTATCAAAGGCTTTCTCAAAATCCACAAAGTTGATGTACAGTTGTCTCTGCCACTCTGTGCACTGCTCAATTATGTTACGCAGTACAAATGTCTGGTCAGTGCATCCTCTTCCTTTTCGAAATCCTGCTTGTTCTTTTCTCAGTTGTTTATCCACTGCATCTGATATTCGCTGAATGATGATCTTTGCAAGGATCTTGCTTGGAATTGACAGGAGGGTGATTCCACGCCAGTTGTTGCAATCTTAAGTGTTCCTTTCTGGGGATCTTCACAATTATTCCCTCTGATCAATCATTTGGTATCTTCTTTTCTTCCCATATAGTTATAAAGAGTGGCAGAAGTATTTGGGCCACAAGATCTGGATCTGCTTTGAACACTTCAGCACTGAGGTTGTCTTGTCCAGGGGCTTTTCCGTTTTTTAGAGCTTTAATGGCAGTCATGATTTCTTCTTTTGAGGTCATGATAGCAGGACTAAAAGACATCAATGAGTGTGGTCAGCGATGGTCTTTGATGCTTCGTCTGTCCAAGGTGAGACGGCAGGACATATGGTTTGTAGTGCTGCTGTTGCTTTTTTTTTGTTTTTGTTTTTTGTTTGTTTTGTTCTGATTTTGGCTTGCTTCTCTTAAGAAGGAAGGATGGACCGCCATCCCCCATCTTTTCTTTATTTGCATGTAGATACTGTCACAAAGGATCAGACAGAATAATCTGATCGAGGAAATAACGATCAGCAGTAGGGAAACCCTATAGCTGCAGTTTGTACCTGTCTATGTTTATATTGCAACGAAAAGTTTTTCAATAAAACCATCACTGTACTGACACAAATTGCCAAAATACTGGGACTAATAATGACCTTTGCACAAGTCATATGTTACAGCTTTGAGTTTAGGTTTCAACCCATTGTACACTGATATGTGTTGCAGCTTTGAATTTAGGTTTTAACTAACTGTACACTGACATGTGGTGCAGCTTTGAATTAAGGTTTAAAGCCATTGTACATTGATATGTGTTGCAGATTTGAGTTTAGGTTTTAACTAATTGTACACTGATATGTGTTGCAGCTTTGAGTTTAGGTTTCAACCCATTGTACACTGATATGTGTTGCAGCTTTGAGTTTAGGTTTCAACCCATTGTATACTGATATGTGTTGCAGCTTTGAGCTTAGGTTTTAACCCACTGTACATTGCTGAGCTGTCGCCAGCCAGCATCCGGGGCCGACTGCAAAGTCTGCTGCAGCTGCAGCTCAACATCGGGTTGCTTCTGTCTGCCGTCATGGCTGGAGCCTTCAGCTATCTGTCTTCCAACCACTGGCGGTGCTACATCTGTCTGTCTGTCTATCTGTCGGTCTGTCTGCCCGTCTCCATCTCTCTCTCTCTCTCTCTCTCTCTCTCTCTCTCTCTCTCTCTCTCTCTCTCTCTCTCTCTCTCTCTCTCTCTCTCTCTCTCTCTCTCTCTCTCTCTCTCTCTCTCTCTCCTCTCTCTCTCTGTCTCTCTCTCTCTCTCTCTCTCTCTCTCTCTCTCTCTCTCTCTCTCTCTCTTTTTCATACACTTTGTGGAATATGTATTAACTATGAGCGGGCGTTCCGTTCTATATGCAAAATGTAATTTTGCCCTGTTTTTGATGGCCCTAAATCCACCATTTTGTAGTGTAAAAGGTAGTACTCAAAAGACTGGAAAAACAATGTGCTAAAGGGTTGTGTCGACTGAATGATAAAAAAGTATAGTAAAAAAAAACATTCAACAAAGAAAACGTAATGCACGATAAACACACTCCACGCATATCTACAGACTGGTCAGGAAAGAATCAAACACATTTCCATTCACAGCACCAACAGCATACACGACCATCTTGCTTCACTGAGAAAGACTCAAATCTGTGTGTCCACAGCTACATGTTGGGTTTTGCTGCGTTGCCCGCTGTGATGTTTGGCATTGCCGTGTTCATTCTTCCTGAGTCCCCAAGATGGTTGATAGCCAAAGGACGGTATCAAGAGGCTACTAAGATCTGCAACAAATCTATGGGTGTGAAGATGTCAGCCAGAAAGTTAAGGACATTGAGGAGTCTGTGTCTTCAAATGTCCCCACAGGTAAATGGCTTTGGGTACATTGCGCATCCGTTGACTGCTCATGACAAAGGTTCGTGATGACGTAATTACTAAATATGCGGTAATTGAATATGGGGGAAAGCTGCATATAACTTGTGACAATCCATAATGAAAATGCGATGCGTGTACTGGCCAATAAGTCGTCTTGTGTGTACGACGAACACGCAGAATGAGTTTGATTTCCATTTCTTGGCAATAAAGGTATATTCTTCATTTTCATAATATCGTGTAAAAGCGTCATCAGAAAACATGATGGAAAATGTGCGTGCTTCATTAAACGTGGAGACAGACATTAATTGTCCATAACTCACTGTTCGTCACTTTGTGCATGCATTATGTTCTTTTTTATGTCACACAGTTAGAAAAAAAACTCTTGGGAAAGTTGGTCTGCAGTTCGTCAGAGAACAGGCTGTATTTCATGCAAGTGATGATGAAATTATGTAAATATTTCACATGCAATTGTTTAAGGGGGAAAACACATTTTCATTTATAACATTACACACACACACGCGCGCGCGCGCACACACACACACACACACACAAACACACACACACACACACACACACACACACACACACACACACACACACACACACACACACACACACACACACACACACACACACACACACACACACACACACACCATTTCTAGCTATACAGTCTGACCCACTTAAACGCACATGTCTATGAAACACTTGACAGAAAATGTGAACAATATACAGATGTGTGTTCCACTCTGGTACGAGTGGCGAAAAACGCTGCACGTGCTGAAAGCATTCGCTGTGGGCAGCTGTCTGGCCTTCTTCTGTGTCTGGTCAGGGGTCAACGTCCTTTTGTGAGTGTTGCCTTCTGTCGGGTTTCTTTACACGCTTGTTAAAAACATCCGGAAACAAACTTACATTAAGCTTTCATAATCTTCTAACACTCTCATTCAGTATCCATTGGAACATGAAATATCTGTCTTGTACCTAATAAGTGTCCGTACAGATTTTTATGATATCTCAAATAATGTAAACATTTTATCAAGTTATAATGTTTTTAGCAAGACATATATTCCCTTATGACTGGATACTATTTCGTCAAATGCGATGGAGTTATATGAGTCGACAACACCATCAGACACTGTTCTTATCATTGCCTCTGAACGTTAATTTTTCTATAGTGTTTCTCTTTACTTTGCGTTATAGTTCAAAAAGTACCATTTCTGACTATTGAGATGGTTGAAAATATACTGAAACTTTTGGTGATGACATTCGACGAAGAATGTGCTCGATTTATCTTCCAAATATGCAGACAGATCAATAGAACTGAAAAAGGTATTGCCCTCGACCGAAAACAAGGTGAAAAAAATGTGTTTTTTAGCAGTATATCCTCCAGTTTTATTAAACTGCCTCGTCTTGCGGGCCACTTCATCATTACCCTTGAGCCACCCATCCAGCTCCCTGTAACCACAGCCCAGTTTGTCGTCCCCGAACCCCATCACCAGCAAATCACAGGGAGAGGTGATTATAAAGTCATCATGAGGCAGTCCACCAGAGGAGACACGGCTGCGCCACACTACCTTTCACTTCGACAGTGTTCATGGTGACTTTTCTGATCCAACATACATGGGCCACGTTCTGCTGACGACAACAACAGCTTAGACGACAAGTCAGTTTGGGTGAGCGTCTGACTCCGGAGAGCGCCACAACATCCACCCAGTGATAGTCCCCATGAATTTGTCGATGCTGTCGACCCCACGCGAATTCTTCAAGAGCACATACATGGAGAGGAAATCAAAACTGTTGTCACGACTATGCTAGCACATGAAAGGCCGCACAATTTGAAATGCATTTGTTTAAGCCGATCAATAAGGATATAGATGACGAAGATGATGCTACGGATTTCCATTCTGGTCTGAGATTGCATTGCAGGGCTGTAACCTTTGCTCACTTTCATAAAAAAAGCTAGGCATCATCCAGACCTGAGATATACAGACACCTGCAGTGTGTGGTCCGGTAATTTGAGCTATACTCTCATAGATGCATTCAATAAGTAGATGAAAGTCAACCTTGTGGTTTCAGCCATCCCATTTGAGACCATAGCAAACCCAACTCTGACTAGGAGCTGGTAGGGGCCAAATGTTTTCCACAAATAAGTGACTGAAGGGAACTGGATTCTCAACCTAAAAGTGCCATAATCCGTGACGCTAAACGCTGTGCCATGGTAGCTTGTAGTGTGTGTGTGTGTGTGTGTGTGTGTGTGTGTGTGTGTGTGTGTGTGTGTGTGTGTGTGTGTGTGCTGGGAAAATGGTGAAACACTTTTCTTTTAGCCTTTTATGTAGGATCATAATGAAGACTGCATGGTTTTTTTTGTTTTTTTTTTTTTTTTTTTTTTTTTTGGGGGGGGGGGGGGGTATCAGGTAACGCTCTATCTATGGATTTCCTGGATGTCTCCTATTCCGATGGTTATCAGCAACTTGTATGGTGTATTCTGGTTCCAGGTTTTTCTGTGGGACGATTATGAAGATAGTGGGCTTTCCGCTCCAGCACGCTGTCTGATTCAAGGGATGGCACCCCTTGCAATGATTATCAGCATCTTCCCAGGGCTTTTCGCCGTGGAGAGATACGGCAGGAGACCTTTGGTCCTCATCAGCATTGGAGGTAAAAAAAAAAATGATACTTTTCGTCTTTAAAGCAAACTGTTTGGAACCTCCCAAAAACGATATCTTCTTTCAAATTAACAATTTGCAACGGCAGCTCAACATAGATCACTGAGCATCACCAACTTGATTTAATTACATTTCATCATACCGTATGATTGTTATTTATATACATAAGCAGATGACGTTATGTTCAAATTAAGAATTTAGAATGGCGGCGGAACATAGACCACGTGATGTTTTGTTATGGTTTGAGCGAAATAGTAGCAACAGCACTGACAACAATGATAAATGTTAAGTTATAAATTCAATGAGTAAACATGTACATGCTACATACTTTAACTTTAATATGCTTACGCAGGTGCACTAAAATTGAAAATGTGTATTTCTCTGTACTGCAGAAAATGGATTCTATTCAAAAATGAAAAGAACAGACTTTTCCTTTCTGTAGATAAACTTTGTTGAATCTGCCTGTCATTCTTCCAGCGCTGAGGTGTAATCTCTCTCTCTCTCTCTCTCTCTCTCTCTCTCTCTCTCTCTCTCTCTCTCTCTCTCTCTCTCTCTGTATAAAGTCACTGAAAAGTAATATAACGAAATTTCGTCATAGTTTAGAAGTTTGCTTCCTGTGCCAGTACCTATTAGTGATTAAATGTTAATGTCTCTTTGATGAAAGGCAAGAAAATGTGAAAGAAAACTGTTCGATGTTAAACTATATTAAAAGCGTTTGCCAAATAATTCTCCAAAAACAGGGACGATTGCATTCATAGTCTTACGCGCATAGGCGCTATAGCCTTCTTTCGAATATGAAAAATTAGTAGCATCGCTTAAAACAAAAACAAAACAAAAAAAAAAAACCCTCTCCATAAAGCAACATATTTGTCCCATTGGTGAGGAATACGTACATCCACTACTCTTATTGGGGTGACTGAGTGCTTTGATAGCTGACTAACTGATGACTAATAGGCTGGATGACTGTGTTTCATTGATGAGTGGTTATTTTATTAACTGGTCAGCTACATAGTCTGATAGATCATTTTGTTGCTTAACTGGCTGCATATTTGACTAATTGATTGGACATTTGATTGAATGCAGTGTATGTAACGCGTGAGACTTATTTTCTGCAGAATTTATTGGAACATCTTCAAACTGTCTCTCTGCATCAGCGAGACTGATTGTACTTGTCATTTATATATTGGGATCACCATAACTGTTATCGCACATAAAGCAAATGTCGTCAGTTAATGTTTGTGTTTATTGTCAATCTTGACATAGTTACCATTTGAAATGGTAAAGAAAAAACGCACGTTACACCATTTCTTCTTTTATGATTACAAACTTCTGCCACTGGTTTTGCATCATCTTTCTTTATTTATATGTCCATGTGGCACAATGGCGTTTTGGCTTAAGTACTAACTTTTATTTCAATTTTCCAGGTAGTGGAGGAAAGGACGAGCTGGTCAATAGATCTGTCGTCATCATGAACATGATTTTTCAAACATATTTTGGAGAGAAAAAAAAAATGTGACGGTAGAAAAGGAGGGTGGGAAAGGGGGCAATACAGTTTAGGACACAAAGTGGAAATATCGGATCCTTCCATTACAGCACACAGGTTCCATCTCATTGTTTATGGTGGACAGAAGCATTTGTTTTAACTGACTTTCGTCTTCTACCTGAGACTCGTTGGGGACTGCAACAGACAAAGATGGTTCACCAATAGTATTGACCCGAAACGTCCCACTTCTATTGCAGGTCCAGTCTCACCATCGCTGGATAGAGTCACAATGCAGTAGATTCCTAAGGCATCCAGCAAAGTCTGATATGATACCTCTAATTCTGATTAACTGACATACAGAAGTTCTGTGTGTGCACCGTGTACTTCATGTATTCGAAAGAACCCACAGCAACAAGGAAGATGTCCCTCTCACACGTCTGTGGGACACTGATCAATAGTTGCACAAAAAGGGTAAAAACATGGAAGATATTTTTTGTGGCAGTAAATTTTCTCCAGGAAGAGCGCGTTCAGTTTCACAGAGAAATCTATTGTGATGATGAAATTACACATTATATCAAATTCAATACCATATAAAACATATGACAAGACGTTTTTGAGAACATGCTGTGGAAATGCCTTTCAAAAATATTTTGGTCTTTGAAGGGTGTGCGTTGTGGCTGGCGCTGGTGGCTGTGGGCTTTCATTTAACCACAGCCGACGTTCCTCATGTCCAGCCCTTCAACCTGACCAATGGCTCTCTGTCTGTCAACACATCGTCCTGCCACACCTTCACGTGCGTGTTCTTTGCCTTAATTACTGTCTCTTTTGCATGGGAAAACCCAGGTTTCACTGAATGTGTGTGATGATGATTAGTATGGACAGATCGGAAAAGCAGGCCATGGTTGGCTATGACAGATGTGCATTGTAATCTCTCTCTCTCTCTCTCTCTCTCTCTCTCTCTCTCTCTCTCTCTCTTTCTCTCTCTTGATCTCAGCACACACACATCCTCACAGAGAGAGAGAGAGAGAGAGAGAGAGAGAGAGATGTATCAATGTTCATTTCGTATATTCTTCCATGCTTTTGCAGAGGATGTGAAGCATGTGTCCAGGATGAGAGCTGTGGTCTGTGCTACAAAGACAAGTCTGGCTTTTGTCTGCCGGCCCTGAATGAGTATCACTCAACACTGGGGCCGTGTGCTAAGGGCGACCAAAGAGATGACGCCTTCAAGTTCGCTCTGGACTATTGTCCCAGTCTCTATGCTTGGATCGTTGTTGCCGGCATTTTCCTGTTCTTCCTATTCTTTTCTCCAGGTGAAAAGCCCTTTGTTGTTGGTGGGTTTTTTTTTCGATTAGAATATAGAGAGCAAATCCATAATGGTTGCATTCTATGGCTTTTTGTTTCACTGAACCATACAAATTCTTAGAATGAACATTTTCATGTGATGCTACAGGAGTATATTTAGGAGACTGCCCCTTTGATATCTCCCCAGAACTCTCTTTCCTCTGGCTCTGTTTTCCCACGTCTATTTTTTTTTAGGTATCCATTTCTTCATATCTGAACTGCCTGGTTTACCCGGGTCTCTGTTTCCACGTGTCTATATTGCCCATAGTGTGCATTGCGGTGGGATTGTGTCATTCAGATCTGTGTTTCCACAGACGTGTATTTTCCTCTGTCAAAACAGGATGAAATATGTCCTTACTTGTCTGTCATTAGTTCGCCTGGTTCCCTGTTTTGTAAGTTCTTCCTCTGACCCAGCCTGGCCCCTCTATCTTACTGTCAATTCATCAATCAGTCGGTCTGTCTACCTTTCGACCCTTAGGCCTATTTCTTGTCACATTTTGTTCTGTCAAGCATCCATTTTGGGAACCAAGCTATTGAACAACAAGAATCTCCTTATGCAGCATCCCTAGGTAAATCCAGGCAAGTCACGTGAAATTTGCTGGACGAGCTGACACCTGAAGGAACGTGGGCCTGCGGTGGGTGAGGGATGGGAAAGCGTGGATCTAATATAAAAATACCTTTGGAGGTAAAACAGACCACGTGAGATGTGAACAAGAGAGATAATATGCTGGAGAAACACCGACATTCAGAAATATAGCTCTACAGACATTCTGGTTTGGAGAACGATCGAGGACGAACGTAGGTTGGATCTCTAAAGTATATGACTGATGATGAGGGCAAATTGCAGGTATCATTCAATGCTGCTTGACATAAAAGTGAAAAAAGCTTTGCTTTTGTTTTCTGTTGTGTTTTTTTTTTCCCCTTTCTTATTCTCTATATGACTTATTGTTTTCAAAGGCATGCTAGAGTGACACACGCGTTTAAAATTGGACGATTTCAGAAGCCTTGCTTCTAATTTGCTTCGAAATCCAGTCTCATTCAATGAAGGATTATACATTAGAAGGAAAACAAAATCAAGTCACCACACCTGTCTGGTCCTTTACAATTGAATTTATGTCGTGTTGCTATCATTGCATAAACCACAAAAATCCTCTTTGATATCTCCTGACTCTTAACCAGTCAAATCCGTGGATTCATCCGTACAACGTTTTTCAAGCGTCTAAATCAAATCAGTTACTATAGCGTATGTGTTCATGTGTGTAGCGTTATGGAGGGAGGGCGGCTGGGCATGGGGGCTGCATTGGGGTGTACTGGTGATAGCGAGAATGTATAAAAGATAAGAAGAAAGGCAACGTTAGACAGAACAGTTGTAGGTATGTTAAGTTTTTTTTTGTATGCCCTGGTACACATGAAACGAAGTTTATGTAGCGTAAAGTCCCGTCAAATTTGTATATTTTAGCAATAGTGGAAGTGTGTGCGTGCGCACTTGGACACGAGTACATTCATATGTTTTGTGTGTAATATTATGCATGTTGTTTTTTTTTACAACGATGATTTCGATTTTTTTTTTGTCCTTATATGTAGGAATGGCTGCTTTGACCTTTGCCATCAATGCAGAGATCTACCCCATGTGGGCTCGTGGCACCTGTATGTCACTGAGTGTGGGCCAGTTCTGGTTGCACAACATCATCATGACTTTCAGCTTTCTCTCCATCAGTGAGACGTTCAAAATGTACGGTAGGTACTTTGCGTTGAGATGTCTGTAATGACTAACAGTATTCTGAGTAAAAAAATAAAGATGTAAGTAACCACGACTTCCCGCTTCAAATTGAATGTTACAACATTACCCCACCCCCCTCCAAAGCAAAAGTAAAAAAAATAAAGATGTAAGCAACGGACGACTTCCTGCTTCAAATCGAGTGTACAAACATTAACCCCAGTCCCCATCCCACCAGATAAAAAAAGAAGAAAAGAAAAGAAAAAGATCATTAGATGATTGCATTTTACATCTGCACATAACTTAGGAGGTGAAATAAGAAGGCTCCAAAAGTGATTTAACACTCTGGTCTATCTGAAGTCGTTTGAATGAGAAGGGTGCAACTTGCGCGCAGTTACATAGCTGTTTTTTTTTCACATGACCGCAGTGAACTGGACCACAGTCTCTTTCTGTTCTGGTGAATTAGTCCCTTTCAGTTTCACTTCATAGCTCTCTCTCTCTCTCTCTCTCTCTCTCTCTCTCTCTCTCTCTCTCTCTCTCTCTCTCTCTCTGTATACATTAAATTTCTGCTCTGTTCGCGCGCGCGCGCGCGCGCGCGCGCGTGTGTGTGTGTGTGTGTGTGTGTGTGTGTGTGTGTGTGTGTGTGTGTGTGTGTAATAGATAGTTAACAGATTGCTAGATGAAATTAATCGTACAATGATGGTTCTTATGATTAACCCTGTTCCAAATCTGATTTTCAACGTTCATAAAAATATTTTTCAGTGTCTTGTCGAAAGCAACTGCAGCTCGTAAACCCCTGAAGAACCTCACTGTTGCACCGACCACCCCACACTCTCCAAAATATTCATGTGCCACAGGTTCTCAGAAAACACAGCCAAAAGCTAATGTCACAGAATTCTGGAACGCAAGAGATCTCACAAGTAAATAAAAACTTCTTAAATGTATCTCATCGAACAAAAAGAAATACTTGTTGGGCCGCTTTGGGCTATCTCATATCCAAAGCACTTACACCCAACCATTTTAAGTGAATGCCATGAGTACCGTGAGATTTCTTCTCTTTCCTTTGTTTTTACTCTGTCCAAAAGTACTGGTGGGTTTAAATATCTTTGGATTACGAATATTCAGTTTTCAGATATAATCTTTACATGTGGATGTCAGTTTATGCCGTGGTCATCATCATTTATATGTCAAACTAGTGGTGTTATATCAACTGTACCAAAAACAATAGGGCTTGATCATTTTACTACTTTGACCTTGCATGTTTAGAAATATTGAGATTATTTTATTTCAGGAACTTTCTGGTTTTTTGCCGCCCTGTGCGCACTTGGCTTTGTGCTGTTGGCCATTTTCCTGCCTGAAACCAAGAACCGCAGTCTGGAGGAAGTGGAGGAACTCTTCATGACGTCACAACAGCTGCAACGCCATCGTCAGCAAAGGGAGAGCAGTCTGACAGACTCTACTCTGAACGAACAAGAGAAGATAATCTTCATGATGAGTGAGGACGCAACCAAAATGTGAGACACGAGCGTCTCAAGCATTTGTATTGTCTATCTTTTCCTGAACGTTAAAAGATTATTGTAGACTAATCACATGTTTTTTTTTTATTACTCGCATATTAATGAAAACTATCTGACATACTTGATCTTCTTCCTTCCTCTTCATGTATCTCAGCAGTGGTTTGAGGACAACGAAGGCCGTACATGAAGTGATGATTGTGTGCAGCGCGATAGCCTGTCCCTTCACTTTCACTGTACAGTGTATCCACAGTGACTGACGTGTCTTCAGACCTTAACGGCCTGTACGTGCAGAGTGAGAGGGTTTTCTGGTGTGATACTTCTACCACGGGCTTAGGAAGGGAGGAGGATTTTGGCGCATGATTAGAGGAAGAGTCTAGCCGGTGGTGATTACAGAAATGCTGACCTTCTGCAAACGTATGGATCTTTACAAGTAGTGTCTTCCACTTAGGCTTTTCACAATGCCCAGTTCCCATACTAAAGACAGTTAACAATGTAATGGAGCTGTTGGAGATAAAGAAGTATAATTTACAATAAAAGTTGGGTTGTTTTTTTCAATCCAGTTTTACTGCAAGAAAAAAACTGTTCAAACATTTATCAATCGATGCTCTATCCAGTTACACAACTGAAAATACGAAAGTATGCTTCTACCTAAGCTTAATACAGACTGATGTCCTTTTTTTCGTTAATTGGTGGAAATACGTTTTAGCCACAACATTTCCTGCGGCTAGATATGTCATTACTATCTAATCTCTGCTCATTATCAATTCAACAACAGGCATACACCTTTAGCTATTTCTACACGAGATAGTGAGTCATCTATTGTCATATAGTGAGTCATCTATTGTCATATCTATGTAAATATCTCCTGTGATAACCAAGTTCATAACAGTTTTTTTTTGATGATCCGCCAAGTTCACTGGCAAATTATAAATATTCGTGTTCTAGCACATTAGAATGTTTTTCATCGGAAAATCAATGTTGATTAGACTAGTTTTTATCTTTTATTTAGCGGGGATTTTTTTAAAAGCAAAGTACAAAAAATCTATCTGAATTTGAATTTGATAGCAAGCTATTGAAGATGCATTTGTATGTGTCTTACGGTGTCCCTGTCTTTTGTGTAAGTTTCATTGAAATACAGAACATTTGTGTCAGTAGAGTGGTTGGTGCTTGTAAGGATACATTCACTTTTTTCACAATGTTCAAAGTATTATGGTCTTTGAAGCTAGCAGATTAAATAAAACTTGGTCAAGTTTATCAAAGCTCAGTGTAATATAAGACACAACTCAATTTGGGTCTTTGCCGTGTGAATGGATTTGATCAGAATTAGGTTTGATAATGAACAGTTGTTCTATTTCCTTTTTCCTTTCTTTAATGGTTTAATTCTGTCGATTATGCTTTTTCAGTTCTTTGTAAGTGAAGCGGTGAGAAAAGGTACATGTTTCATTGTTGTAGAATTAATGTTGTGCTTCCACGAAGGTTTGCTAAGACTGTAGTTCAGCTTGATTAGATTTTCAATCAAATCGAGAAGATCCACATAAAATGGAACATATTAAAATTAGATTTTTCGCTGAAGTCCAAAAGAAGCACATTAAATCATATATTTCTTGTGGGTTGTACATATTTCCGATTTCCATTCTATCAAAACATTGAAAAGCCGTTTTCACTTAGAGAGCACTCATATGTATCAAAATGTTCGTTGTACTATAAACTGAAATGAAGAAGGGCAAACCACAGAATGAATCCGTTTATTGAGCAAGAATCACCGAATATTGGGACAACTTCACCCATTTTTAAAGAAAACCGTTTTGTGAGAATACATGTAGACTGTATAGGCATTCATAAGAACTGTGAAAATCATGTTTGATTAGAAAGATAAAGACAGCGAAAACGTTTGTTCAAGACAATACCAATAACGGCTTTTAAAATTCTTGCAGTGAAGCTCTTGAATTTATGGCACAGTGTCGATCTGCCAGTGATACCGGTGTGCTTCAGACTGCCCATACCTAGGGCTGGCTAATTCGGCAATATCAAGATCAGGTGGACTGACAGCAATTTATTTCTCTTGGTTTCATAAGCTTCGCTGCCATCATGCCATATATTGGAGAAACCTGAGCCCAAACCAATAAATCAAGTACATAAAGCAACGTCAGATCTATTATTCAACTGTTCATATCAATGATGATTGTAGACACACACTGTCCATTGACATCTCATCTCTGAAAGAAAACTCTTACTATAATTTTGCCTATTCATCATCTTGCAAAGAGGGCTCTTCTCTTTCAAGTAAACATCAATAGTGAAATGCATTTATACCATAATATAATGCACTGATGTGCACACAAATAATCAAACATAGAACCTGCGTTGTCTTCAACATGCAATCAAACTACGCGCGCGCGCGCGCGCGCGTGTGTGTGTTTGTGTGTGTGTGTGTGTGTGTGTGTGTGTGTGTGTGTGTGTGTGTGTGTGTGTGTGTGTGTGTGTGTGTTTAAAAAAAAAAAGCACGAGACACAAAAACGACAAGGACATTTCTGAAAGACAACGAACTATATCAAAATAAAAGAAATATGAAGAAAACGTCATGTTTGAAAGAGTAAGACATATAATCCATTCACGAGCACACTGTGCACTGCATCATTTTTACGTATGACTTACATTTCGATGAAAACGTTTGCATTTTGCGTTCAGCTGAAGTTTATAAGGTTTCCATAACCATAGCAAACTGCCTCGCAAAACATAAAATACATATAGCATTTAACCATTGTGATAAATTAAAAGCAGAAGAGGATATAATGTAATAACGTTGTCTCAGTGTTTGTAATGTTCGCTGTTTAGTTTCCTGTTAAATGTATACATGGTAGTCATTTTCATTCAAAATCACATTTGTACATTTAGTTAATATACACATTTTTGCTATTCTATCTATAACTATTAGCTCTTTTATAAACACGGATGGTTGGTTTTATTTCATTTATCCAGTGGTAGAATATGAAACCAAGCACTTAATCGGTTTTGCTATTATCCTTCTTCCAGATGCAATTAGCTCTGTGTGAAAGTTAAATCTATGGCAGTTTTTCACCCTTTTCCGTAGGAACGTGGTGAAGTTCTGCTCAAGAGGCAAGGGATGTGGGACAATTATGTGAGTCGAGTCTGATGCTCTCTATTTCCTTTCACAAAAAATGCTTCTATCATTGTCTGCTGAATCCACATTAATTCTTAATATTCATTTGTCACCAGTGCTGTGTGGTATATTCCTGGTGGGGGATGATTTTAGTTTTATGTCATTACTATTGTGCATCTTTTTAACAACTTTTCCCCAATAATTGGTGTGTTCAATTTCGTTTCCATTTAGCGAGGAATTCAATGTAAAAAAAAAACCTGTCTGATTTGTTCATTCAAGTTTTACACAGTGTATTAAATGCCTGTAGAGAAGTGGAATCAGGAGCGAGTTAATTCGGATAGAAATAAAGATTGTACTACCGATACTCTGCGCACGCACTTGTGCACACGTACACACGCGCGCACATATATGCACACACACACACACACACACACACACACACACACACACACACACACACACACACACACACACACACACACACACACACACACACACACACACACACACACACACACACATACGCGCACACATACACACACAAGCGCGCGCACACGCATGCGCGCGCACACACACACACACACACACACACACACACACACACACACACACACACATGCGCACGCGCACACACATGGGTCCGTGCCTACACATCCATACACACACGCGTATATATTCACTACACACACATACTAAAAAAGAAAGACAACCAATATCAGGTAGGCACTCACGGTCTGAGCAACACATTGGGCTAATGCATAGGTCAGACATCTGCTGAGTCGTAGCCACGAGACCCTCTTCTTCAATTCTCTCTCGTCTTAGTTGTTAACTCATTTATCCATCAGCATAAATCATGCGCAGTGTGGTCTCAAAACATAGTAGATGTATGTAGTGTACGCACGAAGTCACGCCTCCTTGATGAACTGAAACTAAGTCGTGTCTTGTATATTACCTTAACCTCGAAAAACGTTGTCATTTGTATTTATTACGCATATTATTACGTGACAATTTCCACGTAAACTCGAGCCCAGACACATTTTTAATTCTCTAGAATTCCATTCTATGTACTTGATATTTCATCCATTGACTGTTCTTTTGTTGTTGTTGTTGTTGTTGTTGTTGTTTGCTTCCTTATCAAACGTTCATTGCTTTTTTAACGTTCTCGTTTGGTCCTGAACAGCTTCCAAATTCACTTAAATGTTTCAAATAAGATTCATTTGACATTGTCTCTCTTTCAAGGCTAAGCAAGTACCGTAGGTGAGCTCACCAGTGTTAGTCTCAGTGTCAGCATTATTCAAATCTCTCAATGTCTGTACTGTTCTCATTTTGCATGCAAATGTTTATACACTCAAGACAAACAAGTAGGCGATATCATATCATATCTTGAATCTTACCAGTTTGTGAACAGAAGGAATGGGAGCAAAAATTGGGCCCATATTTACTTTTCTGAACCATTTACACATTTTTCAGAAAATACAGGTCTGTTCCTCTGTGTTCGTTTTTTAATTGATTTAATTGTTTTTCCTGTATCTCTGTCTACTAGAGTCAGCACCGTGTAACCACAAGAATGTCAATACACCTAAGATAACCAAAGATCATGTCAGCTATTAAGGTAAGATCATTAATTATATTTTTCAAGCAGATGGAATGCTCTGTGTCCGCTTTGAAGGCACAACATCCTCAATCAATTCTGCATTCACATATGCACTACAGGGCACAGGTACAGCCGCTGAATTCTTTGCCTTCTGAAAAAAATTATTGTACTTGTATTCTGTGACTACTGATGTTATAAAGTATACCGATATTACGGTGAAAAAAGATGATTGCATTCATATTTCTGCGACAAGTAATGTAATGAAATATTCTAATGATACACAGTGACAAAAAGATTTAGCAAATTCGGATGGTTGGAAACTTTGAATTACTGACAATGTAAAGTGCATGGAAATCCACCCATTCCTGAAGACAGTCAAAGTGTTGGTCTGTGTCATAACTCTATTGATTTTTGTTTGTCGGATGATTGACATTTTTAAAGTGCTTGGAAAAAAATGACAGCACGTTAAGTGTTTAACGCTAGTAGCGATTCTTTTTTTCACAAAAGAACTAGTCAAGAATCAATTGCCTTCAAGAGCTTAGGTCTGTTAAGTAAAACGATTACGATATGAGTCTTGTGTTGGTGTAATAATCTGAACATTGAAGAGGTACGATTTTGAAAAGATTCGTAAATGCATGCTGCAGGGTTGCAAGTGAAAAGCAGGAATATCTATGCAGCTTGTCTGAATTTTGAATTAGCCAATAATTAAAGACACATTATCTCTCAATACTAGAAGACGTTACTTTCTTCTCGATTATTCCGAACGTCATGGGGTAAAAGCAAGTTTCTTTCCCGTAAATTAAAACAATATTAGCATTCGCATTTGTACGGATTCCATTTTCAGGGGGCTATTGTTTGTATATGTGTGCATACGTGTTCGTATGTCTTAGCGCGCCCCGTGAGTGTGTGTATGTGTGTGTGGGGGGGGGGGGGGGGGGGGGGGGGGGGGGGGGGGGGGCACATGCATGGCATGTTCCAATGACTGTCAATGACAAAAGAAAAACAAACAAGAGCAAAAAAAAAGAAAAAAGGCAGGAAAGAACAGTAACAAAACAGACGAAATGGAGTTGAAAGATTCGATCCAAGGAATGAAAGACTGTCTTCGTGACTTGATCAACACAGATGACACACAGACATTGAGAAACGATTATGTTAAAACTCACAGAAATTGTCAACTAGGATCGGTTTCAGTTTCATCAAGGAGGTGTCACTGCGTTCGGACCCGTCTATATACACGCTCCACTACATCCGCCAAGTTTTGAGACCACACTGCGCGTGATTTAAAGCTGATGGATAAATGAATTAATGACTAACATTAGAGAATTGAAGAAGATGGTTTCGTGGCTACGACTTAGTAGATGTCTGATCTATGCATCAGCCCAACGCGCTGGTCAGACCCTGAGATCTAGGATCGAGATGTTATAAAGCCGGTTGTTTGACATGCAGAAAGAAAATGATAACGTCAGAGATCAAGTGACGAAATTGAAGGGAAGACAAACCGATCGATCTCAAAGAGCAGGGCACAACTTTCCAAAAAAGTCGCCAACCTTAAACGTGATTTCAATGATAATGAACAGCGCGGGTGGCAATGGAATTCGTGTGTATGGCATTCCTGAGCACCAGAGTGAAACTGCTGAAAAAAAATGTGTCAAAAAACTGTTTAAGAAACAGATTGCTGTTGTATCAGTTACCACAAGCGATGTGGAAATGGCTCATTGTGCATGTAAGAGAGTGATTGGCAGTAGACTTGAGCCCATTTCACTACATTTCCTGTCCAGACCTCAAAGACTGGAGGTACCGGAACAAGACGTAAGCTAAAAGATTGAGGTATTTCCATCAGTGAGGACCGTACGCAAGCCAGCTTTGTAGAGAGACACCTGAACCTTCACATTCCAACCTGCCTCCACCTCGCCGAGTTTGTCTTAACGTTGAGCTCTTTCCTCTTTTCTAAATGAACACTCCCAACAATCCAAAGGAGTTGCGACGGGACTAACAAAAGTAAGCAGCTCTCCATGCCTGTTCGTAGATTTAGTAAAGCAGGATTCCAGCCAGTACAAAAAAAGAAAACGTTTCCAGCACTCTGCAAACGCTTGTTTGACGGTTGCTTTCAAATTTCAGTTGGCCCATGAATGTGTTTGTTGACTTCATCACTTCCAGCTTCCATCTTGCTTTCAGATACACTTTGTAACATAACACATTCCTCTGTCATCACACTTTGTAACATAACACATTCCTCTGTCATCTTCCTTGACCTCTACATAACTGTGCAGCATGTCTTGCTTTATCCACCTGCCGACAAGTCTACCAACTGGCCCATCCCTATTTGTAACTCCTGTTCTCCTCAAGACGCCCCCTACCTCCCCCCCCCCCCACCCTCCAACTACGAAGAGAATTTTCCAGTTTCTGAGACTTTTGTCCCATCCGCAGTGAACAAACCAACTTCGAGATTCAGGGTGGGACAATGATATGTGACGTATGCATGCCAAAGACTATGGCACTGTACGTTCTGGTTCCAGGACGAGCCACTTCTTGTTCGGATACTTTATATGCTGAAAATGCCTGACTCAGCAGTGCCTGTATTGACATACGATCTTTATAATAATTAAGCACCACAACATTTTATGATAAAATTTTAATTTATATACAATGGCACTGTTAACATACAACCCTATAACGTACGGAGCCACATTTTGAGGGAAAACTTTTCATTAAAATGCAAAAGCTTCTATTGTCATCAAAATCGAAGCACTAAGCACACTTTTTAGAGATGAGAGTAAATTAATCTGTTAAGCACTGGAAGCATTTTAAGGTGTCCACTCGTCATCAAATGTGCTATGATATGGGGCAGATGGAGATAGTAATGTTTAATCCTCTAATTCTGTTTGCAACATGTATATCACACACACACACACACACACACACACACACACACACACACACACACACACACACACACACCAGTAATAAAAACATATGCACACATCTCACATACTCCCTTGCTTTCCCTTCCTACCATGACCGTAAATCCTCCGCCTCTCTCTCTCTCTCTCTCTCTCTCTCTCTCCCCAAGCAACATGAGTCTCATTCAGTCCAACACCCAATCCGCGCTAGATCTGAACTGATCTGTTTTTGGACTTGTCAGTTTGCCCCTCCCTTCATCCCACTCACAACCAGAGGAAAGGTGTGTCATCCAAGACGTCAACAGGCCGTGCTTTTACTACTTCTGATCTTCATTTCACTATCCAGTACAAGGTATCAGTATTACATTTTTCACTAGATTAAACAATTTGGTTTGAAATAGAAGAAGGAAGGTGGGTGTGGCGTGGACAGAGAATATTATCAAGAAATGAATAATGAAATGTAAACATTAAATCCGTCACAGGGAGTATAATCTCGCGAACATGGCCGTGGAGAGAGAGAGAGAGAGAGAGAGAGAGAGAGAGAGAGAGAGACAGACAGGCAGGCAGGCAGGACGGTCAGACGGATGGACAGGCAGGCAGGCAGACAGGCACGCACGCATGCAGGCATGCAGACAGACAGAGAAGTGGAGTAGACGAGAACATGTGACCTGAAACTCAATCGAAATCACTGGAGTGTGGGTCAGGCAAAATGAATGGCTAAGCTTACCAGCAGTATGACTAAAAAAACAAAAAAACAAAACAAAAACCAACCAACCAACAAACAAAACAGCAATTACTGCGTGCAGCTCGTCCGGTTTTCAAGTCGGTTATCGTGTTCCCGTTTCCTGTTTTGTATTACCATTGGCCTCGTCTCCATTTCGCGCAGAGTTGTATTTATTTTCGTCTTGCCTCTTTTACAATAGCTTTCTCTGTGTGCTTCTGTGTTTGTTGATTTGCGAGAAGAAACAGAAATAGCCTGATAGTTCTGTGAAACTTGTACCATTCAGTGCAGCCTTTTCAGTCCACCGGAAAATTAATGACAAAGGTGAGCCGGGTGTATTCCATGTTACCAGGTCAAAAACAATGACAGAAGGACCTAGCCTTCAGAGCGCGTGCATTTGGTTTGGGGTATACGGAAGCACGAGAATTCAGAGCAGTACATGATCGATCAGCTGGACTGTGCTTGCGCAAGGGGGGTGCTGTTTTACTGGAATTACAGCGAGCGGATCCAAAGGGTATGGAAGAGTCACGTGATAATATGAGCTTAGTACTGTTACTGTTCATCTTCAGAACAGTGCGGTCTTAAGACTGTTCATCAAGGGTTAATTACAGTGCAATCATCATAAAGCCATCATTCAATGACGGCACGTGGTTTGTGTCTTTGTCTCAGCAGGCTGGTACACTAGCACTCGCTGACTGACGCAGTATAGAGTCACACGCGCGCGCGTATGTGTGTGTGTGTGTGTGTGTGTGTGTGTGTGTGTGTGTGTGTGTGTGTGTGTGTGTTTTCCATGCAAAAATATATTTTACGCTACATTATTATAACCAAACAGGTAACAAACACAGAATGTTTCTTGCAATGCATCTTTTCTTAAGTATAAAGGCTTTCTGTTACAAAACTTTTTAGCGAACTCTTTTTGAAAACACTTATCCACTCAGCACACAACATACATTTTAAACGAACAATTACGAGTGGATCATCATCATCAGCAGCAGCATTAACAACAAAAATGAAATCAGAGTCTGGGCTTACCCATTCACAGTGTGAGCCTTCTCATACATGTAAGCGTACTTTTATTTCCATGTATAAGCAGCAGGGTAGATGTTAACGAACACACTAGATTACAAATGAGTAATGTGTACTCTTATTAAGAAAAACACAATTTTGCTAAAACTAGAGACCCATACATGTTTCATTAATAGCCGTAATGTTCAACTGTCTTTTAATAATTCCATGGAGGTGTGGAAATGTGGATGTCCATTTTGCAATATACATTTTAGCACGTAGAGTCTTGCAAGTAAAATCACGAAATGTTTGATTTCGTCGCTCTACACGTTTTGCTCTATTAAAAGAAAAAAAAAACAGCAACAGCAGCAAAAAACACAAAGTCTTTGTTACAAGAACCAACAGGTGAAAATAATCCAAATCTGGTTCACAGTGCCGTAGCCAATCCGCGTATGAGAAAACTGCCTGTTCGTCTTGCTCACAAAAACTCCAAACATAAGAATTTACTGTGCCTTACCAGTGTAGGAATATCTGGGTTTGGTATAACATACAAGAAGAAGTCTGACCTGAAACCATTTCAACTGCACATCATCAGATGCTTCTTGAAAATTATTTCGACAATAGCAATCCGTGTCCTTCCATTTTCATTCAACATGCTAATCTAATACCTTTCTTAATACAGAATAAATTTTTATTTACAGCAGTATACACACACACACACACACACACACACACACACACACATACATATATATATATATATATATATATGTATATACATACAATAAAACAATAAATTCCAAGGATAAGTACCAGCACCATTCCAGCAACTTACAGAGCAGCTAGGTGTTGCAATGACTGCAAGAAATATTGAATTATAAACAAAGCTTGCTCTTATGTCTCAGATTGTAGGAATAGGGGGGGTGATAAACCTTCATATCTGCAGTGGTAGATGATTCTGCCTAACTGACAGTATGCGCTTGAGTGGGTGAATGGGGAATGATAAATGCTTCTCAAAATGAACCTTCAGCAAGCTTACAGTCTCCGAAGCGGGAGACCATCTCCAATGGGGAGGAAGCTCACTAACATATAACTCCTGGTCAGATACCGGTATTTCGAAACCTGATTGTTTCTCCTCAGTGACCGCGGAAAGTGGTAATTCAACTCCTCTGCCGTTTCCGTTTTTTAAGAAGAATGCTATACCAGAAAAAAGGCTGGTGTGCAATATCGTAGTATGTTTATTGAGTTTTCAAAAAACTAACCAAAGGTGCCATCTAAGAAGCATATATATATATATATATATATATATATATATATATATATGTGTGTGTGTGTGTGTGTGTGTGTGTGTGTGTGTGTGTGTGTGTGTGTGCCTCTCTGTCTCTCTCTCTCTCTCTCTCGCTATCGGAGTACGCAACAAGATGGCGACCAATTAACATTTCGCGGGATGAGCTCCGGTTAATAGCGTGTGGTTCGGCGGATTACAGTGCTCCAAGTATCGTTCCAGTGGTGACAATAATTCGCAGAAGTGTTTGTGAAAGTGTCTGTAGCTGTGAGAACTGCAGAATGATAGACCTGTGCGTGTGGAGGGACAGAATCGGACTTTTTGGAGGGACAATGGGGAAAGGAAGGAGAAAGGAAGTGAAGGGAATGAGAGAGAGGGTCAAAGGTTGCAGGGGTGAAGGAGATACTGGTGTGTTTCGTGGGATTTTGGACGTTAGCACTAACCACGGTCAGTGCTCTGGACATGACCACAGTGACTTTCGGACCGAGAGCAATTGTCAGGAGCGGTGTGATCAGTGTGGAAGAGCGGGGGACTGGAACTGCCACCGTTTCGATACAAGAGGTCAACGTAACTGGAAACGAGGTCAGTAGAATGTCAACAAAGATGGCGGAGATCACGGCAATCATGAACTGGGCGATGACAGCAATCACGAACTGGTCAGTTATGAACGAAATGCTAGGGGCCGGTCGGAGCAGTCCGAAAATGACATTGTTTGTGGTACTACTGATAATCTCGAACATTTCATATCTACGCAGGAGGCTGATTCTAAGCAACGATATCAAACGAACCCCGGACCGAATGTTAACGAGAAAATTGAGGAAGAAGCACGCAATCTGGAACACAAAATCAACACCAGACTTAGCAACATGGAAACACAGATGACACAAATATTCAATACAATTGCATCACTGGCTGACTCTTTCAAATCACAAGTAGACACAATTAAGAAGATAGACGCAAAACAGACACAAATGTCCGACACACTCACCAATCTAGTTCAAGAGGTAGCTGACACAAAACAAGACATACAGGCAAATGTAAGGGCAGTTCAACACTTAGACGAAAAACACAGGAACGCATGGCAGACAGATTAGCAGTTATGGAGGACGAAATGGACAAACTAGAAGGTTTTTCCCGTAGGAACAACCTAAAGTTCTACGGGTTAAAAGAAGGAGACGAAGGGAGTGGACCCAAGAAATGTGAAGACAACGTCAAAGGGGTACTAGAAAAGTACATGAAGGAGGAGGACTGGGCGGCAGACGAGCAGTAGAACGGGCTCACAGATTGGGAAGGTAAAACCCATCAAACAAACGCCCTAGGCCTGGGATAGCCAAAGTGTTGCGATGGGGGGATGCCATGCGGGTACTGAGGAACCGGGAGGCCAGGGAAGCCATGAAAGCAGAAGGGATCACGGTGAGCCAGGACCGGATGAGGCGCCAGACAGCGCAATTACGCGAGCTGAGGGAGACGGGCAAGTCCGGCTACTTCGTCGGAGGGAAGGTGTACGTGAGGGAGCAACCCAATCCACCAGCGGAGCGGACCTACGGACGAGCGGACCTACGGACCAGCGGACGGACCCAGCGGAGCGGACCTATGGATCAGCGGAGCGGGATCACGAAGCGGACCTACGGAGCGGACCTACGGATCAGCGGAGCGGACCAACGGACCAGCGGAGCGGACCTACGGACCAGCGGAGCGGACTTACAGATATAACGGCAGGAACGGGCATGGGTACACCACAGCAAGACATCAAGAGACAAATAGACAATCGTGGTTCAGAGGAAGAGTGTCGGACAGTCACGAAGGATGGAGCCACAGAGACTATGATGGAAGGATGGAACGTGAAAGTGTGGGACTGAGAGACAGAGAGAGACTGAGGAGAGAGCAAAGGGAGAGGGAAAGGACAAATGAGTTGAGAAGAGAGAAAGAGTGGAATGAAGAAAGGAAGAGAGAGAAGAAAGAAAGCAGCTGAGCAGGTTACAAAGATGATGTGCGCCAGCAGGGGTGATAGTGGGGATGAAAGTGGTGAGAGAGAGAGAGAGTGAGGCAGGGGAAGGGAGTGTATGTGAGAGTGAAAATCTGATGGCATGGGAGGAGACAGGAGAAGGAGAGAGAGGAGGGAGATCAGGGGTTGATTGGGACAGGGTATTGGAACCTCTGCGGAACCCCCCAAAACAGAGAGATGGAGCAGAGGGTAATAGAGAGATGACAGTGGCGGGGGAAGAGAGAAGAGAAGGGAAATGGGAGAGGGGGTGTGTCTGAGGAAAGCAAGAATGAAAGTATGAAAGGAACACACAATACAGAAACACGCGTCAGCCCGCTCCCAAATTCAGACAGTAACCACGTGCTCACACCGGTCAACGCGCACACATTAATAAACCAAAACAAACCTAAGGACCAATCAGAATCCTTCTGGGAGCCACCGGGGTCAAGGTCTGACGCAGATGCAGCGCGCGCGGCGGCAAGCGAGGCGGCAGTTAACACAACCATACCCGCGGCGCGACAGACAAGCGGTTACATGTGGTAAACAAGGACAAGACAGAGTCAGCCTAGTAGAGGAGGAAAGGGAGAGGGAGGACAGGGGTGGTGGGGGAGATGTAGCGGATGTACAGAACGTCAGGGCGCCGGGCTCGCGGCAAACAACTCTGGACGAAACAGTGCGGATTCATTGCAGTAGTACAGCGTTGACGGACAGCGAGGAGGGGGGGGAGCTGGGGGGGGGGGGGGGGGGGAGAAGAAGGGAGGACAACGCAAAACAAACAAAGC
>JADBJO010019246.1:15000-33643 GCA_016801955.1 Conus betulinus | reverse complement strand
ACAACACTTGCATGATCATTTACAATGACACTACACCAAATCATTTTCACCCATGAACGCAAGTAAGAGAAATACAGACAATTTGACCACAAAATGATACAGCAATAATGTATATACACAATTCTTAGACTTGTATCTTGTGTAGACCATACTCACTCAAACTTGTAGCTAACTGTAGCTTACAAGACAGGAATGAATAAGCAATGATCAATCACAAATACAAAATACAGCATCAGCAGACATAAAACAACATGGTATAGCACTACTCCCTGGACAACAAATCTGCGAAAAAATATTAGATGTCCCAGAGATAGGCTCAACAGTGAAACAGTACTCTTGAATGCTTAATGCCCATCTTAACAGGCGATTATTTTTTTGATTTTGACGCTTTTTCAAAAATGTCAACGGTCTGTGGTCAGTTTGCAAAACAAAAGGTCTCCCTGATAAAAAACTAGCAAACTTGTCCAGTCCCCAGACCAAAGCAAGACACTCCCTTTCAATAGTCGAGTATCTCTCTTGCACCGCAGAAAAAACGTTTTGCTAGCGTATTGCACTGGATGTAAAAGTCCTGACTTTTCCTGTAGCAAACATGCACCCATGCCCTTACTGCTAGCATCTGTACGTAAGACGAAATCTTCATCCAAGTTAGGAAGAAGTAACACAGGAAATGATTGAGTACAGCTTGAACCTTCTCCAAACTTTTCTGACACTCATCAGACCACTCAATCTGACGCTTCTTATCTCCCTTAGTCAGTTCAGTCAAAGGTGCAGTAAGACTAGCAAAATGAGGAACATATCTGCGATAGTAGGACAAAAGACCCAACAAAGAGCGAACTGCTTTCTTCGTAGTTGGCTACCCACAGACAAAAAAAATTTGCACTTTCTTGACTTCCGGACGAACATGACCAACGGAAATCATATGTCCCAAAAACTCCAACTCCTGAAAACCAGCCAGCACTTTTGACGGACGAGCTGTCAACCCAAACAACCTGAGACGGGTCAAAAGCATGCGTAAGTAGTCCAACAACTGCTGCCAAAGACGAGCTGCAAGAAGAATGTCATCAAAAAAACTTACAGCTGAAAACTGATACAACTGCAGCTTCCGCATCATTCTTGCGAACGTAGCTGGTGCGTTCTGCAACCCGAAAGGCATTCTCGTCCACTGAAAACAACCCAAAAGGAGTTTGAAAAACGCAGTCTTTTCCTTATCCTGAGGCAACATAGGTATCTGCCAGTTTCCCTTCGCAAGGTCTACTTTGACAAAATACCGACCTTCAGACAAACGACAGAAAATATCCTCAACATCTGGAATCGGTTCAGAGTCGAACACAGTGACCTTATGACCTTATTGAGAGCCCGATAATCGATACAGAATCGAATTGAGCCATCAGGCTTACCCACCAGAACGACTGGAGAACTGTACGGTGATGCAGACAGTTCAATCACTCCAAGATCCAACATAACCTGAACCCTCTCTCTGAATGATCTCCCTCTTTGCAAAAGGCAAAGGGTAAGACTTGACCCTAACAGGAACATCAGTAGTCAGATTACTACAGTGTGGATCTACCTGTACAGCCTTCCCTGGTGTATCTGTCAAGACATCAGAAAAAATCCTCCAAAAACACTCATCAACTGAGACTTTTGAGTGACAACAACTCAGGAGCAACCTTTACATCACGAAATGTCTCGCCTTGAACAGACAAGGTAGGTAATGAAAACTCATCGTCACTCACATCCTGTACAATTCCTACAGAGGAACAATGTACATCCTGTACAACTCCTACAGAGGAAACAATGTACATCCTGTACAACTCCTACAGAGGAACAATGTACATCCTGTACACCCGACGGGGGAGAGAACAGGGAAATGTGAACACACTGCATCTGAAACACCAGTGGAAACAACACAATCCACAGGTAACTCATTAGACAATGCAGACGCAGAGAGTCTAATCCCTGAGGAACACAAAAGAGCAACATCGAAATTGACAGCAACATTCGTCCGAACCACATACTCTTTCAACATATTGATGTGGAAAAAAACCTTGGACTTTCCATGCATGTCAACGATAGTTGACAGGTGAAAACACTTTTCCTTTCACAAGAAAAGGACCTTTCCAGGAAACCTTCAACTTATTCTGTTCATCAGAGAGCAAAACAAGAACTGATCACCCACTCTCAATGAACGAGGAGAGCTCTCTCTGTCTGCGTACACCTTATACTTGTCGGGTCTGACTGTCAGCGGTCTGTTGTGCCTGAGCACAACTGTCCAGTATCCGATTGTGCAAGTCATGTACATACATATGGTAAACGTTTTTGTCATCGTCAGTCATCTGTGTGCCAGTCCACTTATCAGCTAACAAAAGCGATAGGACCACGGGGTGAATGACCGAAAAGTAACTCAAAAGGAGAAAACCCTAAAGTCATATTCGGCAACTCCCGATATGCAAACAGAACAGCCGGAATGTACCGATCCACCGCTTGGGACAGTCACGACAAACCGTCTTCAGCATGGACTTCAAGGTGCCATTAAACCTTTCCACCATCCCGTTAGACTGAGGGTGGGTATGGAGTAGTGGTAACAGAAGAAATAGACAACAGACAGTACACTTCCTTCATCAGGTCCGAAACAAACTGAGTACCACAATCAGTAAGAATTTCGGAAGGCAAACCATACCTTGAAAAAATAGAAAGAAGAGCCTCCGCCACAGTGACTGTATCGATACGTTTGAGTGGGACAGCCTCCGGAAACCGAGTAGCTGTATCCATCAACGTCAGAACGTACCGAAAGCCAGAAGAAGACACCTCCAAAGGACCAACCAAATCCATCGCTACCTTCTCAAAAGGTACTGAAACCAACGGCATCTTGTGCAACGGCGCACAAGGGACGCGGTTACGAGACACAGTCTTCTGACAAGTATCACATGAACGACAATACTCCTTGACTGACTGAGACACACTCCTGGACAAAAGAACGATGCAAGAACTCGCTGTAGAGTACGTCTGATCCCACAATGACCAGAAAAAATGCTGTCATGCGCAGTAGTATGAAGCACAACGTTACGTAACTCCTGAAGAACTACCACCTGACGCTTAACTTCACCCTTGTCCTTGACCAAGCGACATAGAACATCATTAAAAAAAAAAAAAAACAGGCTTAGTCAAAAAGGGGAAGGTACCTCAGTTACAACTGAAGAAGAGAACAAATGGCTCAAAGAGGCATCACGCTTCTGCATAGCAGCAAATTCCTTAGGCTGTACATCCAGCACAGACAAATCAGGCACTGACAACGGGTACAGGCAACTGTTTCTCCTTGTCTGCCTGTAAACGAGTAGTTACATTACATGGGTCAAAAGATCCACCAGCACCTGAACATGCTGAAGTAACGCCTGGAAGATTACCAAGAATGAGATCCGTTACTGGGTTCTCAATAACAACACAGGCAAGCACCTCACCCTCAAAGTAAGGTGTACTAACTGAGACCACAGCAAGAGGGAAAATCCTCAATCTTGCCTCCAAAAGAACGACAATGTTGTTCTTCACCAGGAACTGGTGCGGAAGAACAAAAGAACGGCGCACTCCCGCAGTAGTGCAACCTGTGTCCCTCAACACAGAACAGTGAAACCCATTGACAGTTCCTGACTCAACCAGTAAGCCGTCAGTGTTAACATGTGACACCACTGAATGGGCTACAGTAGATGGATCGGAAACATTGCTTGACATACCTGTGACATTCACTACTGACTGTTCTACAGATGGACAATCCCGAACTTTATGAAACCCAGCAACCACAATTGTAACAACCTGCGGGTGTACCTAAGGTATTTATGAGCCTGTCCGCGCTGTCGGCCACGGTTACGCGGATACCGAGAGTTAGACGCTGTTTGACCACCTCTAGGTGTACCGGTTTTTGCACCCAAATGACCAGACTGCTGACCACCACCGGTAGCAGACTGTTCAAACCGGCTGCCATGATCCCGTCCGCTACGAGAATTTTGACCACCGCGGGAATTTTTGACCTCCACGGTAACGATTACGGTTCGTGATTTGAACGCCAAGAGCCAAATCCACGGTCTGAACCAACACTGTTTTGGTGATGTGCGAAGGAAGCGACATTTACATCAAAAACCGTGTCCGTTCCCTTGCGGGCAAACGTCCGATCAGGATGCGCAGTCCTCCTGTTCTGTTCCGCAAGCTCGCACATTTCTTCAGCGCTCGCAACCGACCTTTCTTTTAGAAAAACAGCCAAGTCCTTTGAAACGCTGTTTAAAATCTGCTCACGCAAAAAAAAAAAAACAGATCACGAGATTCCGCATAATCCTTTTTAGTTTTGGACAAGTCAATCCACCGATCAAGAAAATGCGCAGACCGAATCAAATACGCAGGAAATGACTCGCCTTTTCTCCGGACGCACGTTACGGAATTTCTCGCGAAATCCTTCGGCGGTACACCGGTAACGCTTTAAGTAATTCATCCTTAAGTTCATCCCATGTTAAAGTATCCTTCGCTGCAAAAGAATGATACAGCGTCAACGCACTGCCCTTGAAAAGAGACGCAATATACAATACCCACTTATCTTTGGGCCACTCGCAAGAAGTAGCATGACTCTCAAATCTAACAAAAAATGCATCAATCTCATCTTTGTTTTCATCAAAGGCAGGCATCTTGGGGATATAAGGAGAACGACCAGAAACAGGTTTCATCACCAGAACCCTGCGCAGAACCATTGTCTGTTACACCAAAAGCTTTTAATTTCTCCATTTCAAGTTGAAGCTTACTCTTACTCTCTAACTCTAACTCCATGGCTTTTAAATCTTTTTTCATGCTGCTCTCCTCTCTCTCTCTCTCTCTCTGTCTTTCCCTATCCTTTTCTTCTCTTCCCTTTCTTTATCCTTTTCTTTCTCTCTCTCTTTCTCTCTCTCTTTCTCTCTGTCTTTCTTTATCTTTTTCTTCCCTTCTTTTGCGCGCTCAGCGCGATCCTCACACTGTTTGACATATTGAATCAACTCCGGCCCATCAAGGTCTAACGTCTTACCCTGAGACAGGTAGGTCTCAAAAGCCGACATTTTGAATGAAAACTTTTTTTTCTAAGATAGTAAAAAAAAAAAAAAAATTTTATGAAAAAGAAAAGAACAATGAAAATTTACTTTAAATTTGAAAAAAAAGAAAAGAAAAATGAATTTAAAAGTTTCAGTGTAAAATTTCCTTCCACTCACACCAAAATCCAATCACTCCTATACACACTAATAAAAAAAAAAAAAAATGTTTTCAAACAGCAAAACCAAGAAGAATTTTTAAAAAAAAAAAAAAAATTGTTTATTTGGACAGGCCTCCAAAATGATCACCCTTTAGGATCAAATCAGTGGCCAGGGGAAGAGAAAAATCGAATTCAAATAATAGGAAAGAAAAAGGTTGTGAAACGAAAAAAAAGAAACTACGTAAGGCTAAGCGTCTCCCATCGCCATGCCCCCTTGCTACCCGCAAGAGAAGGTGGAAGCTCACCAGCCTATGAAACAACAATGCCCTAACAAAACAGAGGTAGAAATAGAAAAAGAGGCACTCACTCAACAATCCTTTCACATACACATACACACACAAAAAATCTTTAAAACAACATTAATTAAAACAATGAAAAGACAAACACCTAAAAGGGGATAATACACAATCACTATCAGAAACCCTACCTAAGAAATGAGAATGAGAAAATTTCAAACTAGATAGGTGCCTATTGATAAAGACGAAATAGAGAGAGAAATGAAGTCAGAAACAGCAAAAGTAGACAGAGTGGAAATCACCAAGACAGTAAGAAAAGGTAAGACTAGAAATTAGAAAAAGCCCTCTGGACTACCCTACTGGCACAGCCCACCCGTATAATCGGAGACGGGACTAGCACAAAATACTAGAATAGGAAAAAAAACACACACACACACAAACAAAAAGTACATAGGGACACTTTTGAAGAGGGGGGGGGGGTACAATGAAAAGTGAACACTAAGTCTTAAGTGAGGTTGAGGAAGAAAAACAAATTTATTTTGCCACTCAAGAAAAAAAAAACAAAAAAAAAAAAAACAAAGGGGTAGGTATAAATCAAAGTTGCAATAAAAATAAAGGAGGGTTACAAAACAAAATTATTTCAAAATTTGAAATAAAAAATCAGGAAATGGATACAATATAAAGAAACTGATTCAAAATAATGAAAGGAATCAAATTTATGCAATTAATAATAAGTACAAGAAGGGGTTTTAAACAAGAAAATTACCAAAAAAAAAAATTGATAAAGTACTGGGAGGGGTATAATGAGGGGGGGGGGGGGGGGGGGGGGGGTAAAAAAATCCTTAAAATACTCAGTAGAAAAATAAACGTGGGAATACAAAAGGAGGAGGGGGATTTCACAGCAAAATGTGTTCAAGTTGCTGAATAATAAATCAAGAAAGGAAATATGGGGAGGGTTTTAAATGGAAATTTTTACAATATAAAGAAAATTAGTGGGGGGGGGGGGGGGGGGGGGGGATGTATCCAAATAGAAAAGGTAATTATATGTAATAATCAACTGTTCCCACACAATATTCAAAAATACCTTAAAAAGCAAATCATTTTTTTTTTCAATTCAAAATGGGGTGGGGAACATCACAACCAAGGGGAGGGGTACGAAACAAAAACCAAGTTCCAAGTCGGGGTCACCACTGTCAGACGTTGGATATCCATGCATGCACGCACATACACACACGAACCTGACGTCTTTCCTCCGCACACAACTGCATCCACTCCATACACATAAGGCGCAAACAAAGGTCAATTTTGATCATCCCTCCTTAATCTTTTAAAATCCCATGGGGGTTCTTTACTCTGGCATCAATCAAAGCTTACATATTTTCATAATCTCTGTCTTTCAGCTGGTGCAACCAATCAAGAACGCTTCTTCGAAGTTAATGTTGCAGGTTTACTCACTGCAAGTGTCCGCACACACTCTCTGTGGTGTCCGGAACTGGCTTCTCTCTGTGTGGGGATCCCATACTGCCCATTACATATCACAACTACTGGTCGGCAACAAACTCTTGCCCAACCTGGATCTTCCCGCGGATCGGAGCTTGGCCCGGGAACGCGCGCAGCCCCCGGCCATCCACCTTAGTGCCCGATCTCCAGTCTCTTCTCTCCTCCTCTACCGCACGGGGAGTCGGCCCAGCTATAACAAACCAGACAAACACGAGTTCAAAATACTGCCAGCCAGTTAGCAGTCATGTTACACTTGAACATTTTTGAAGTCTTCAATTTTTCAAACATAGTTTTGGTTCCGACAATAAACCTTTGAAAACAAAATGGAGAATCATCTAGATTCTCACAATATAAAATTAGATACTTATGGCCTGAGTACCGGTCATTCAACTACAATTCACATACTTTCTGTATGTGTTAGGCCTCTGCATTTATCATTAGGCACAGTCCGCCTCTTCTTCATCTAAATCATCTGTTCCATTCTCAGAGTGCGCACCGATACAGGTCAACGCCTGTTTATATTCAAATCGCGTGAACAGAGTTAAAATTTTCACTCAAACCCTGGGCCACGCTCAGTCAGTACTCTCCCTTGTGTCACACGACTAACCTATAGTGTAACGCACGAATCAATAATCTTTTTCTTAATCTGTACTGTCTCATGCAATCGCGTAGCATACGAAATATCGCTCCGCATTACATGATACCGTCTGTGTGTGTGTGTGTGTGCGTAAGAGAGAGAGAGAGAGAGAGAGAGAGAGAGAGAGAGAGAGAGAGAGAGAGAGAGAGAGAGAGAGAGAGAGATTACGTAAGATTGAAAAATTCAGAACAATGGATCTGAGTCAGAACGTAGAGAATCGGATCAGGAGTGTGAAGGTGAAGACAGTCACAGAGATGGAAATGCATTTGTAGCAGAGAGTGTTGATCTTACAGTCCATCCTAAGAGAGGCAACAAACCTCAGAGACGAACGTGTCAGAACATATTTAGCCGACAGAGCAATGTGGAAAGGAGGCAGAATGGATCTCATACACAGATCAATATAACGATGTATGCATAAGATGCAGGAACACAAGCGGGCCTTGTGGAAAGGGTGCTTGAGGGATCACACGCACAGATCAATATAACGATGTATGCAAAAGATGCAGGAACACAAAGGGATGTTGTGGAAAGGGCGCATGATGAATCACGCACAAACTACGAAGGGAGAGCATTACGGGTCGCTTGTATGTCCTACATAGGGCGGTGCTTCCCCTCTTCTTCTTGTCACCATAATTGAATTATCCAATTGCTGGTCTTTGGGAGGGGTTGGGTGTATAGGGAAGGGTGACTATGAACTGAGGCTGTGTGTGCAGTGAAGACGATATCATGGCGACAAAGGGTGGTCTCTGGCCAAAAAAAAAAAAAAATCTGTAGAACAACACACGTAGAAAGGTTAAAAAAATCGTATCGTTATACTTACACACCACACACACACACACACACACACACACACACACACACACACACACACACACACACGCAAGCACGCACGCACGCATGTTCGCATGCACGCAGGCACGCACGCACACACACAAACACACACACACAGAGCGGGCGCCATACTATGATGTATCCTTTGCCTTTGAGAGCAGTTCCAAATTCGAGGTTCATAGAAATCTGTTGTGAAAATGACATTCATTACAATGCAATAGGCATGCAGGCAGTGTCGAATTCGCTGGATGGCTCCTGCCGTTTTCATGGCACAGACACAGCTAGTAGGCAGGGCCAAAGCAATGTCGCTCCATCGGCTGTTTCAACAGCTCAGAGTGAAAAAGAAACACACATTACAACATCGGTGTAAAACGGTGCGCCTTGAATGCAGACAATCAGTATCCTGATCGATATCCTGGCGTGCACTTCAAATCAAACATGTGACTCTCTAGATGTATTCGCTTGGCCGACAAACTGTGAAAGTGTAACTGTTCTAATGGAAAGACAGGCGTCATCTTTTCTGGTGATTTTTCTGGAACAGGTTTGATGCACATGAACTGATGAAATCCGACAATCCATTTCTTCAACAATATTCGCTTCCACTAATGTCTTACGACGGCAATGCACCTTGATATTCCCCTTATCTGTGGCACAGGAGTACACTGTTCATTGACGTACTGTATCCTCCTGGTGATAATTTGGGGTAGACAGGGCAGGAGATCAGACATCACTTCATTCCTTCTTTCGTTCCACTTGGGTCCTCATATATTGACAAGGGGGAGTAATTCTTCTTTAAAATCTACACAAAATACAGTAACTCTACTTCAGATCCGACAATACTGTTCTGCTCTCCATAACGATACCAAAGAACCACGAGTCACACTTGAATGTATCCTGCATGCATCAAGCACATCAACAAACATGCTGAGTCCATGAAAACTGTACCGTGCCATGCAAGTCTTTATTAGGCGATGAACCTTTTTCTGTTTGCAGATTAAACATTCAACGCTGAAAATGCAATCACTATAGCACTAAATACAGGTCATAATTACATTGATCAAAACCAATAATTTCTGCCCCCACCATTGATGTGGGAACAAAAAGAAAGACAGCATTCTATAGCTTTGTGATCTAAAACCGATCTTTTTTTCTTAAAATTTCCGTTTTGCTTGACTCAGAATTGTGTGGAATAACATACTAAAATATTTAACTACAATGGACCTTTCCAAGGGAAAAAAAACGTACATTTTGAAAAATATTTCAAAAAGTCCAAATGATGTAATTACTGACTACATGGTCATAGTGTATACCCATTGATAACTTTCTATGACATTTCAGTTGTTACATCCTCCAGTTGCACAGATGAAAGGACAGAGAGATTGTAGCTTGCAAGTGGCAGCGTGTTGTTAACGACCATTCGAAATTCCACGAACACGTGCGAAAGGAACAGTCTGCTTTCCAAATCTCACATCCAGGGACAGTTTGCAGGGGTCTCATCCCAAGTCTGCACACACTCATACACACAAACAAGTGGCTTGGGACGTTTTTAGAAACAACCAGAACAACCCTTATTTGCAGGTTAATGCTGGAAGGCATTGAACACCTGCAGGTTCGTGATATGTATCAGTACAGAAATTTTGTTTCAGTATTTTATAGACTGAAACTCGACGCATTCAGAACGAAATATAGTGCAGGAACAAAATGCGTATGTGGTAAGGCAAACGTGTCGAGAGCCCACGTTTTATTTGATTGTGTGACTCTTAAGGCATACTTACCATGTTTATTAGGCATGACATAGACTGATGTTTTTTTCTGATATTGATTTTGCTTTCAAAGTTACCTTTTGTTTAATATGTAGTCCTGTTAGATATTTACTATAATGTTATAAGTAGTAATTATTCCATATTTTGCGTACACACACACACACACACACACACACACACACTTTTTTTTAAAGGGAGAAATGATGAAGACCCATCAAGAACAGACACAGAGAGAAAAGATTATGGTCCAGAAAACTTGCAGGAAAAAATACTTTTACAGAAAAGATGTCTTTATTTACAGGTACGTTTAGAACAAACGCAAGAAATGTATTCCTGAAAAAGGTGCTTAACATAGTGTGCAGAGGGAGGAGGTGTTTATTCGAAAATGTAGATTTCAAACAATTTTCAGTTTTAAAATTTTCTGAAAGGAAAAATTCTTTCTTGGAAGGTAAATGTAACACAGCAAAAAAGAACATTTGTCCCAAAACATGTTCCAGAAAAAACATGAGTCTTTAGAAGGAACATTTGTTTGTTGACAAGTAAATTTAGAACAGGGTAAGGAAAACTTTGTTTTACAGATCTGCTCCGGATAAAAATTGTTAATATGTGAAATCATTATTGGAAGTAAATGTAATACTGGTAAAGAGTACAAACAGCATTCCAGTCTTTAAAACAAGAGATGAGAATCTTTCCAGTGAAAACGTCTATACATAGAAAGGCAGAGGCAGTGGGTAAATTTTCAACAGAAATTAACAACAAAAACAACAAGAAGTCCGGAAAGTATCTGTTGAGAGGTCAGTCTGCTAACGAAGAAAAAAAAACACTTTTTAGATAATATAGTCTCTTCTTTCAGCTAGCTTTTTTTGTCCTATGTTTCGCCATTCTTAGCAAATTTCACACAATTCTGAGTCAAGCAAAACGGAAATTTTAAGAATAAAAAGATCGGTTTCAGATCACAAAGCGAAGATTAATGGACAATTTTTCTTTTCGTTGCACCTCCCGAACAAGCACAATGAACTATAAGCAGTGAAATGTTTCCTGTTTTCAAGCTCATTGACTAGAAGCCTCTAGCCGACTCACTCTAGTTACTCTCTACTGTCCCAATCACTTTCTCCAACACTTTCCTGACATCGATATGCTCGACTTCTCCAACCAGAGACACCAGTTTATCACAACCAAATCATTTACACCAACACATGCCATTCTAAACACTCACTCTTGCAGACCCCTCGCTCTACACCGTTCCCACTCCGTCTCTCTTTCGCCTAAGCTTGTGTCATTTACTTGATGCATCTGTTTCTAGAGATAAAATTACTGATATCAAAAAGGCTCTTGCATTCTTCAGTCATTTACATATTTATTTTAAAGCTTATCTGTGCGTAGTTCTTTCTCAATACTCACCATTTCCCTCCATCATGGCTAACCTGAAACAGGATAATAATGTTTCATTTTATTTGTAAATGTTTGTTTCCCTTTTTAATGGCACAGTAGAAAAAGAAAAAAAATTAATAACAAAAAACGAAAAGTTATAAACATATAAACACACACACACACACACACACACACACACACACACACGCACATATATATATATATATATATATATATATATATATATATATATATATATATATATATATATACTACTACTGGCAAAAAGTTAAGGGCCACCTGTCATTTTGACGTTAGTGTCTGAGTGTGTAAATAACAGGCTTGAAACGAAGTCACAACGACTTGGTTAGACATATTGAACAGATGTTCCTTAACAGATCACAACACCTAAAAACCCACTGTGGTACAAGGTGGAGCGCAGCTGCACGTGCGGAAACCACGTAAAACCGGTAAAACGGGTGCCTGTGGGAGCATATGAGTTTGAAAAAAAGGGCGAAATGCTCGTGGTCAATCATGATGCACGTGCATGGCACCTCGTTCATGAACACAGATCAGACGCCGTTGGCCACAAATCTGTAAACAGAACGGTCGTCTACGCCAGCGCATGGCACAAAGGTAAAGACTGGACCCTGCCGATCGTGGACGTGCCTTAGCGTTGATTGACGAAGGGATTTCTGGCCGCGAGGTGGCTAGGCTATGAACGTGTCCCATTCCACCATCCAACGTCTTGTAGAGAAGTTTCAGGCCACTGGCAGCGTGCAGGATCGGCCACGATCAGACCGTCCTCGGTGTACCGACAGACATGCTGACTGATTCCTCCTGCTGTCTGCCCTAAGCAATCGGACTGTCACCTCATCCACCTTAAGGCGTGATCTCCTGCAGGCTGCAAATGTCAATGTCAGTAGAAGGACAGTTTGACAGCTGAGGAGAAACAGATATACAGGTCCAAAGTTGGTCAGATTTTGTGGATATCTCGTCAGAGTCGTCCTGATGTAGCATTTGATGCTTGTCAGCTTTCTTCTAATGTGAAAGATGGGAAAGTGGAACATCTATTGGAAGCAAACAAAGTCATCAAAAAGATCAAATCAGAACATGTTACGCTGAAATTTCAACACCTGGAATCTGAAACACTGAAACTGATAGTCTACACAGATGCTTCTTTTGGCAACCTGAAGGATGGAGGAACTCAAGGCGGCTATATCATCTTCCTCGCCAATGAGAAAGGAGAGGTCATTCCTATTTGCTGGAACTCCAAGAAAATTCACAGAGTGGTACGAAGTACACTAGCTGGTGAGACACTGGCTATGGCAGAAGGACTTGATGTAGCAATATTTGTGGCAACATTGTTCACTGAAATCACCACAGGAAAAGCTTCCACTGACAGTCTACCTCTGTCTGCCTGACTGACTGTAAGTCACTACATGATGCCTTGAAGTCCACAAAGCAAGTGACAGAAAAACGGTTGAGGCTAGAAATCAGTGGGATCAAAGACTTGATGGAGAAAGGCATTGTGGAAGAAGTGAAATGGTCTTACACACATCAACAGTTAGCAGACTGTCTTACCAAGAGAGGAGCTTCACCCACACTGCTGCTGAGAACACTGGAAGAAGGAACGATCACTGCATAGACTTTTGAATTTTTTATTATGTTTTATTATTTTTTTTTTAATAAAAGACAGAGATGAGTATGATAACGATAGACAGTATCGGAACAGTGCGTGCTTGGAAAACATTGTTGTCGAACTTACCGAAGTAATGAAACTGTAACTAAGGAAATAACTGAGTAACGGGAGAAGCGGAAAAGAGAGGAGAGTCAACGAATCTGTACGAGCCGAGGAGGCAACGTTAGAAGTACATTTATAGTTTAACTTTTCATGGTAGCAGAGCGTAAGTATGGCGCAAAACTTTAAAGTACCGCCGAGTCTAGGACCGGACACAGTATATGAGATGTGGAAAAAAAAACGAACTTGAAGTTTGGAAGCTAGTGACAGACATGAAGCCTGAGAAACAAGCATTTTGCTTTGGAGATCGACGCTGCAGAACTGAATACCAGAGATGGTATGAACGTTTTGATTACTGCTCTTGATGCTCTCTTCTTCAAGATGAAATTGATCTAGCGTATTCTTCATACTCGGATTTTGAGTCATTTAAGAAGGGCAAAGCATGTCAATGGCTGATTACATTGTAAAGTATGAAAGAAGATACACGATCTGCAAGAAGTGGAAGATGGAGTATCCTGATGCAGTATTGGCGTTCAAACTATTGAACAATGCAACTTGGCATTATTCACTAAAGAACACAGTACAGAGAATGAGATACTGATGACAATCTTATGGCTGTGCAGTTATTGATACAGCATGTACGAAAACTGTCTGTGGCAAGAAATGGTATGAATATGTGAATAGACTAGAAGAAGATCAAAAGAAAGTCATCAAGAAAAAGGCAAGTACAAAGATTTTCAGGTTGGAGATGGTGCTCAAGTGCACTCATACATGAATGTGACAATCCCAGCTCAGATTGGCAAGACAAAGTGTAACATTGAAACAGAAGTTGTGGATATAGAACTTCCACTCTTGCTGAGCAAGGATTCTTTGAACTTTTCAGTTTTGTAACCGTTTGCACGAGTTCGGGCTGTCATCCCGGAGACCAGCACTCCGAGTACCACTTACTCCAGCTCACCGCAGAGCACGGGCAGACTGGTGTCGTCATCACGTTCGCTGGACGAGGCAGCAATGGTCTCGAGTGCTGTTCACAGATGAGTCCCGCTTCACCTTGGCATTCAATGATGGCAGGACCCGAGTGTGGCGAAGGCCATGAGAACGTTTTGCTGACGCCACAGTTCGTGAAGTGGATCGTTACGGAGGGGGTTCTGCGATGGTCTGGGGTGGCTTCAGTCGTCAAGACAGAACTCCTCCCCTGTACGTCATTCAAGGCATGCTGACAGGGGTGCGGTACCGGGACGAGATTGTGAGGCCCCTGATCCAGCCCGCCCTTGAGACCATGGGTAACGCTGCTGTTTTCCAAGACGACAACGCCCGTCCACACCGAGCCCGTGTCGTGGACGATCATCTGCAGCAAGAGGGGATCATCCGGATGCAGTGGCCATCTCGCTTACCCGATCTGGCTCCAGTTGAGCACCTCTGGCATGTCCTTGGACGGCGGGTAGCCCACAACCACCCCACGCCTGTTGACGTGGCCCAGCTCACTCTCTTTCTGCAGCAGGAGTGGCAGGCCATACCGCGGGACACTCTTCGGACCCTGGTGGACTCCATACGTCGACGTTGTGCCGCTTGCCTGGCGGCAAACGGTGGCTGCACTCGGTACTGAATGGTGCAATTTTCAGCTGTGGCTTATGTGACGATCCTGAGGAAGGGTGATTGGACATCACAGCCCGCTGTCCGCGTTTGATTTGTTGATTTCTTGCAATGGTCCAATGACTTCGTTCTTGAATAAATTTGGAAGAATCTGCGTCCGTTCTTCTTAACATTGGCTGTAGTGTTTTGGTCTGGGAGACAGCGTTGGCAATGGCCCTTAACTTTTTGCCAGTAGTATATATACATACATACATACATACATATATATATATATATATATATATATATATATATATATATATATATATATGTATGTATGTATATATATATATATATATATATATAATACCACTAAAATGCCTAATAAAAATCTTAAAGTGCTCAACCCCTTGGGGAGCAACATCTATTAAAAATAGACCTTAGAGGATTGCCAGGTTCTCTTCTGTCAGCTCTGGCATGAATTGGCTTCTTTCCTCGCCCCATGTTCAATTCCTTGCAGCTGTCGGAAAAGCCTGAAAGCCAGGGGACTCAGAGCGCCGAGGTGTTTGGAAATTTGAGACTCCCACGAATTGGTGGAGACATACAGACAAACGGTTTAAGCGATGCAGCTGTCTGCTACACAATGCCCAGGCCTCCTCACAGTCATGCAACAAGAAGTTCCAGACAACTGTCTCATAACAGCAAAAACGGAATTACTGTGTCACCAAACCAACGACCAAACAGATTACAAAACAAAGCATTTCGACCTATCTGGTCTTCTTCAGGCGAGGCAAATAACAATCAAGACAATGACCAACAGACAGTTATTTCCTTCTTCGAAATGGGCAAAAAAAAAAATCGGTCTTGGATGAACGATTAAAACCACAGAGTGGAACCCCAGGCCACATGGTACACAATACGGGTTGTCTTCTTTCGGCCTAAGTTCCATTTTGTGGATTTGGTATCAGCTAAGGGAGGTAAATCACTTAGGCTGGAGAGCAATCCAGCAGAGCTCCTGAAACACGCTGTACCAGAGTTCATGAGAATATTGCCAACACTCTGTCAGAAAATCTGAGCTAAACGAAAGCAGTCAAAAGAATGGACTCAGTTCTTACTAACAGTCTGTAAGAAGATCTTCTTGGCAAGACAGTGACAATAATGATTGACCAGATCCGTGATAATACCACTCCCGACACAAGGAAATCTAGAATTAGAGAACTATCAGCCTAATTAATGGTCCTAGTAAATTAATACTGAGAATTCTTTAAACAAGATTAAGAGAAGGCGGAAAATACCCTAGCAGAATAACAAGCAAGATCTGACAAAACACAATCTGATATAACCGAACTTCAACATCAGACTCCTCACAGAGAAGCACCCTATGGCACCCTATGGAGGTCTGCTCCATAATTTCAAGGACTTTAAAAATGTTTTGGACCATGCCTGTCATGAGGGTTTGTGGCAAGTGCTGAAGAACTTCAACTTTGATACCAAACTAGCAAACATCATCAGGGCACTGTATGCAGAGACAACTAGTGCAGTTCTCCTGATAACAGCCGTGAAGACCTTGTTCAAGACCAGAATGGGACAGTGATACCTTCTATCCCTAATTCGTTTTTAACACCTGCCCAGAGGATATAATAGGGCAAGAGGCGCTTCAGTAACTTCCAGACATTCGTTTCCATTGGAGGATGGCTGCTCTTGAATCTGCGATTCGCAGATGACATCGGCCCTCACGCAAGTAAATCCCACGCTAGCAAGGCAAGTAAATCCCACGCCAGCAATCCAGATGCCTCCCACATTCCTGTCCAAACTTTCACCACACGTTCCATGCATGCATCAGCTTGATCAGCCACCTGCATATCAACAAATCGTCTCAATCCCTCAACCCCCAACATGACTGAAGTGGTCCTCATCGCCTCGACAGGCAAATGAACAATGATGAATGTTTTTTTTTTTTTTTTTTCTTTTCTTTTTTTTTTTTTTATATCATCGACTACTGTGGAATGATACCCAGCGCTGGTGGCAAAATCAATACAGATATACTTTTGTTGAAAAGTGTCTTTCATTATAAAATGTGCAATTTAATATACATTCTTGTATCGCATTTTCTAAACAAATCTTAAGTAAATGTCAGCGAACCGCCCAGAGAAACGTGGACAAACGAGTCACAAGACAAACCACAACGCGTTTCGACCTCTTAGGTTTTCTTCAGGTGCAACAAACATGAAACAAATAACGAAAATGCACTTAGCTTTGATCGCTTCTGTGTTCAGCGCAAGAAAGAAGGCGTTGAATGAAAACGAGGCTGTTTTCTCTGGGCGGTTCGCTGACATTTATTTAAGATTGTTTAGATTTCCGCCTGCAGTCGTTTCACTTTGCAACTCGATCGCATTTTCTAGTTCATATATAATAGTACCTTCATTCCAATAGTATTATTGCAGAGTTTGCTGGTATGCATGTATATACAAATGACATTTGACCAGAAACAACTACATTTATGGAGCTGTGCTTCATCTCTGTGTGTGTGTGGCTTTCCCCCACCCCCGCTGTTTTATTTTCTGATTTTAGTTGCAGAGTGAGGTGACTGCAGGTTGAAATCTAAACAGATCTGAAAAATTATTGATAAAGCCCCCCCCCCCCCCCCCCCCCCCCCCCCCCCCCCCCCCGAAAAAAAAAATGCATTGACCAACCTATCACAAGACAAAACACGACGCATTTGGCCTCTTAGGTCTTCTCCAGGCAAGATACACAACAATCAGGACAACGAAAATGACCGAGCAATCACTTATCTTTATCCACATCGGCGCAAGATTGGCATTGAATTCAGTGGGTTGGTAAATGTAACTAACAGTTCTGACAGTTTAAGAGGCTTTGAAATAGCTATTCTATCAGGATGTGTAAGCTGCCCTTTTACCAAACTTTCAATAACGTGTTGTTATATGCCAATATAAGAACATAATTTATGCTGACACGGTCTTTTCAATCGCTGGAAAACCATACTTTTAACAACACAAAATGTTGGTTGGGTTCCAATGCATTCCTAAACAGTAAATGTATTACACATCGAAATTCGTCTTACTGCCTAATCAGATTACACTTGTTTCTAAAGAATTTATATGAAGACCTGAAATATGCCGATGATAAGAAGACACAGCAGGTTTAAAAAAAGGAAACTTTCTATCACCAGTCAGCAACAACTACTTTTGAACTGCATGTTGTCAAAGTCTGTGTTCGAAATAATTCTTTGTTATTCACATAGTGCGAAAGTTGATATTCAGTGTCATTCATTGCTCTACCTTCAACACGTGGATATTCTCTCGCCATTATGGCTATATGCCTTGATTTCAAACCATCGTGGACCCTGACCATTTACATTGCCACAAGATTCATAAAATCTGCTTATTCATCTACTAATGTCTCTATCCCAACCAAATCCTTTTAATACCTTTAACATAAACACCCAGTCAAAAGCCTTCTCGAAATCTGCATTTAATAACAATCCAGGTACATTACTTTGATCCTAACAAGCTATTGTGTCATGTGACAACATCAAAGCCACTGTATCCTTTTCCGACGAAGCCTATTTAGTCCACACATTAACAAGTTTTGGAAGTACATCACTCTATATTAGTAATGCATGGCAAACTAGTTTAACATATCAGATTTAAGTCTGAAACGGGTCTCCAGTTTTTTTCATTATGTGGAATAACCCATATACAAACATACACAAAT
>JADBJO010019246.1:7500-12500 GCA_016801955.1 Conus betulinus | reverse complement strand
CAAAGTGCGTGAACGGAGCAGCAATCATTTCCCCATATTCCATTGAGAGGTTCAAATTGGAGGGGGGAGGGGGGGTGATAAGAACAAAGTAGTAATTTATTTCATCTAAAGTTTTATTTCTAATAGTGAGAATTATGCGTTTATCACTGTCTACTCACATGTTCATTAAAAAAAAATCATCCTATTAATTATGTTGTAATTTTTCCCCGATTCAATTCAAATACAGTACGAACAGAGCGGCAGCATCTGTCTTCCCACACCTTCCTGGTCAGCAAGGTATAGTAGCAGCAACACACTCTACCTCGACATCTATGACCTTTAGAAAGCATCAAGGTCAACTGCTCTAGTCACTGGACGTACCATTTTATCTGTACCTTATGTGCATTCTTCTACATTATCATAGCAAATTAATTTTGTCAAAAGTACCTGCATAGCTTTAGGAAGAGAAAATGTTTTTTTTTCCCTTAAACACGTCACACACACACACACACACACACACACACACACACACACACACACACACACACACACACACACACACACACACACACACACACATACATATGGATGCACACTTGCATGCAAGCTTGCTCGTATGCTCTCTCTCTCTCCCTGTCTCACTGTCTCTGTCTCTCTTTGTCTCTCTCTCTCTCTCCACATACATGAATACACACACACACACACACACACACACACACACACACACACACACACACACACACACACACACGCCACATACACTCCCAAACACTCACACGCCACACACACTCCCAAACACACACACACACACACACACACACACACACACACACACACACACACACACACACACACACACACATACACAACACACACACATACAAACACACACACACACACACACACACACACGCACACACACACACACGCACACACACACACACACACACAAACAAACAAACAGACACACGCGCGCGCACACACACACACACACACACACACACACACACACACACACACACACACACACACACACACACACACACACACACTCACTCACACACCCACCGTAGAAAGATGCCAGGGCCACATCATCCTTGGGAAAAAGATCGAGACATAGACTTTCGAGTGAACTCCTCATGTACACACACACACACACACACACACACACACACACACACACACACACACACACACACACACACACACACATCTCTGAAAGATGCCAGGGACACAACATTTTTGTTCCTCAGATGATCTCGGAAAAAATAAACAAACCAAATGTATCCAGAGACACACATAGATTTCCGATCGATCCACGTCTCTCTCTCTCTCTCCTCTCTCTCTCTCTCTCTCTCTCTCTCTCTCTCTCTCTCTCTTCGTTGTTGGTGTTCTTCGATTCAACGTCTTTTCACTTTAAAGTGATATTAGACAGGAAGTAAGCGTTTACTTATTTATGCGCATGTGTGTGTAGTAAACATGCGTGCTTGCATATGTGCGTTCGTGTGTGTGTGTGTGTGTGTGTGTGTGTGTGTGTGTGTGTGTGTGTGTGTGTGTGTGTGTGTGTGTGTGTGTGCACGCGCGCGTGCATGTGCACCTGTGTGTGTCTGTTAAGTATTAGGGGAAATACTACATAAGAACAATCCTTAGAAAAAAGCAACATTAACAAATCAAACTGCAATAGTCAAAACAAAAACAGTTTAAAATATGCAGAAATCATGAAAAAGAGCCGACTGGACTTATCATTAAGTTAAGAACAAAGTTCAAAAGAAATACAAGTTCTTGGAAAATGCATTTAGATTCATCTTTTCTGAATTTTGATAGAGCTGATTCAAAAGAAGGACAAAAGTACAAATATGTGTGTACAACTATCAACAGCCCCGCATACACTTTTGGATGATTTTTATGAACTTGGTTCTGGAAGCGTTTAACCTGTCTGCAAAACAGTGAAACAATTTGTTTTGTGGTGTTTTGGGTGTTTTTTGACATTTTTTGATAAAATTATAATTTATTAATGCATTGTTTCAGAAAAAAAATCTGTGATCGAGCGTTTAAACAACACTTTATTGAATAATTAGGCTTATGCACTTTGGGAAGCATGCAGTTTAAGATACGGGGTGTGGGCAGTCACTGTGTGTGAAAAAGGGCTGCTCATACAAACTGGGCAGAACATAGCATGTCGAGTTTATGGATTTCAGGGGGGAAGCTACTTCTACATTTGGAGATACTGGGTTTTGGTTGTATCAATAAATGATCAAAAATCAATGCCATGACCAAAAAAAAGTTTACTAGGTGAAAGATCACACTGGAAAGATAGTGTAGTGTAAAAAAAAAAATGAAAATCAACAAAAATGCGAGATACTTGGTTCTGGCAGTGAACCCTCGATTTGTTTACCCTGGTCATTTTTAGAAATTGTATATGTTTGTCTAAATGAGGTTCAACTATACCTCCATTTTCGACGAAATGTACCACGTATTTCCTTTTGATCTTGTCTGTTTTTTTTAAAACCCATATAAATTCAAAACATAGTTTCTGAAACTGGTTTGTTTCGTTTTCAGTAGGGTTTGGTAACAGAATCCACAGGTACATGACTTTTGAAAGTTTCATGACCTGTAGTATTGCAATCCTGCCTAGGGGTGTACATATACCCTTTGACTAAATTCTGAACAATTGTTTGACTTCATTGAATTTATCTGCTGTGTTGATTTGTGTCACTTTTAATTTATTTTCTGTGAACCGATCCCTAATATTTTTTATTTGGGTGGTTTCCATTTCATTTATCTTTCCGGCAGATACTGACATTTTTGAATTCTTCAGTCTTCTTAACCATACATTAATTTTACAGGTGTTTTTTTCATATTTCAGTTTAAGTCCGGAAAAAGCTCCAAACTCTGTAAGTCTCAGACAACTTTTCATATGACATTTTTATCTTCTTCTAATGTAATTTTTTTCATATTTCAGTTTAAGTCCGGAAAAAAAAAACTCCAAACTCTGTAAGTCTCAGACAACTTTTCATATGACATCCTATCTTCTTCTAATGTAAATACTCTATCATCTGCAAAGTGGCTAATTTTGAAAACAGTATCGAGTATTGTAATGCCCTTTATTCTTTCATCTTCCTTGATTTTACATGCCAAAATTTCTGCACACAAAACAAATAGATATGGTGAAATGGGATTGCCTTGACGGCACACCCTGAAATACCTTTCCGTTCACAATCACAAAATATCTTATGTTTTTTTAAAAATTTGGAAAGAGAGGGGGCTAGTTACTGCCAAGGACACAGACAAGCACAGGACAAGACGCAATGCGTTTCGATCTCTTGGGTCTTCTTCGGGCAAGAACAAATAACATTAGGACAGTACGAACGAAGAACGTAACGTTACTTATCTTCCCACGCATTTCGGCACCCGAGCCGGACGGAAACGACAGAGGGGATAATGGGAGTAGGAAAAATATGAACGGAGATGAAAAAAGCAATTGAAGACCACATCTGATGAGCCAAATGTATCACAGCGTCAAAAATATTTACATACGTAAGTAACAATGCAACAATTTCTCGTTTGTCTTGAAATTCTGTGAAGGATTAATATAGCCCTCGTTCGTATATATATATATATATATATATATATATATATATATATATATATATATATATATATATATATATAAGCGAGTGTGCAGTGTGTGTTAATGTGTAAGAGTTTGTGTGTGTGTGTGCGTGCGTGCGTGCGTGCGTGCGTGTATGTGTGTGTGTGTGTGTGTGTGTGTGTGTGTGTGTGTGTGTGTGTGTGTGTGTGTGTGTGTGTGTGTGTGCGTGCGTTTGAGTGTGAGTACTTGTGTGTGTGCATGCATGCTTGGGTTTGTGCGTGCATGTATGCTTGCGCATATGTGTGCATGTGCGTGTGTGCAGATATGTGTGCGCGTGTAATTGGAGAGAGAGAGAGAGAGGGGGGGGGGGAGGGAAGAGAATATTCATAACATTAAAGACTGAAATGCAGGTGGGCCAATGCACCATTACCCCCTCCCCTGCACCACCCACCCCCTCCTTCCACACTTCTACAACCAATCTTGAGAACCTCTTAAAAGGGTATCACACGCATGAACAAATCAGACACCGTTTCTTACACACAAAAATATACTGTACATGTGCCAGGGACTGAAGTACACCAAAAAAGACACCAACAGATGGCCAATCAATAAATGAAGCAAACGTTAACACACAAAAAATCTACACTGTATACTTCAAGCACGTAGAAGACCATGAAACCTAAACACACGTTAAATGGTGGAGACATGCAAAGGGTGACAGAGAATTAAAATACTACTTGCTGCATACGTTGAAAGATCAATGTCTGATTCATCTCAAAGAAAATGCAGCCCACGGTGACATACAATGCGTTTCCCCTAGGCCTGCACAAGGGACACGCATAAAAAAGTATTGCCAAGCATCTGCATGAAAACAATAACAGTATATAAACATCACTAGTTGTGACAGAAAAAAAAAAACTTTCAAATATGTTCATGAAATGCATCGATTGCTGTAGCATGCTCATTATAAAAACACGTTGATGGCATCAGTAACAGAATCAATAATCGAAGCGCCCAGGGTATCAATTAGAAACCCAGTTAAAATACATCTCAAGGGACAGCAATTAAACAGAAACTTTGCGACATGTGAGTTTCAAACAAAACAGTGATAAAAAATCCCATTGAGACATAAAAACCATATCAAACACATTTATAAAATGCATTGGCACAAAGTGCGTTGGACTCAAAATGAGAGGGGCGTCAGGGTACCAAACAAAAATCCTGTATTAGTTTACGGTCTCATAGCCTACGCGTGCTATCATGCCTCCCATAATTGTTCCGGCCGTTGCATTTTACTTAGCGACACATCTCTGCAGCCAACTGTGAAGGTGGAGGGCCAGCGAAAGTGAGGAAACTACAGAGAAGGTAAACTCCGGGCGGAGGAGGGAGGACGAGGGCACGGACGGGAATGGCATTGGGCATCCTTCAA
>JADBJO010019245.1:20000-33643 GCA_016801955.1 Conus betulinus | reverse complement strand
AAACATGTGCTCATTCAGGTCTGCTCCATGACAAAAAAAAAAAAAGGTCCAGACACTCTACAATTAAGCGGTGTCCGTTAATTACATGGAAAACTGGCATCAAGACACATGAGCGTGGATAGACCCTGTAACAAGGAAGTTCTGACCATAAAAAATGATGAACAGAGCGTCGAAGAAGAGGCGGCCTGGAACCAGTACAATTAATTAAATCGATCGATCCTTCAACATGACGAACAATCGTGTCAAGGAGGGAAGAATAATTACCTCGAGGAAAAGGATACGAGACAGAATGCAACGTCGTTCTATACATATATGCAGTTCCCTGCATGAATGAACTTGTGCTATGGATTGGACGTCATTAAAAAGAACGCCACCTCTATAATGCTTAGACTGTTGTACTTCATGACGAAAAACCCAACTCACGGGGGAAAAAAAAAGAAAAAAAATTAAACAGAAAAAAATAAAAGTCTACATACAGAATGTGAAACAAATTCCAGTTTGATTTTGCAACCACGCAGTGGACGGACACAACCCACCATCACACACACACACACGCGCGCGTTAGACGGTGCATGCGCGCACACACACAACACACACACACGCACTCACACAACCCACACCAAACATCACACAAGACCCCCCACACCATCACACCTCACACACACACACACACACACACCCAACCACCACACACACACACACACACACGTACCCGCGCACGCGCGCGCGCGCAACACACACCATCACAACACACATCACACACACACACACACAAACACCACACCTTTACCAGTGTGTTATAGCGTTCGTAAAAAGCTATCAAACAGTCACCGACAACGGAGTTATATTTCACCTTGTGGAGAAAAGCGAAAGAAAAAAAAATTCCTTGAAGCACCCTTCGACGCGTTATTCACAGTGCTGTTTGATGAGTAACATCCAGAGTATTATGCCGCCGCTTAAGGTGAAATTTATGGTTATAAAAATCGTTGTGTGGTGTGTGTGTGTGTGGTGTGTGTGTTGTGTGTGTTTGTGTTTGGTGGCGGTGTGTAATGGTCTCTGTGTGGGTTGTGTGGTTGTGTGTGTGTGTGTTGGGTTTTTTCTGGGTGGTGTGTGGTCCTCCCCTGTGTTTCGGTGTGTGTGTGGTGGCGTGAGGGTGAGAGGATGATGCTGACGAGAGGATCGGAGGAGAGATTGAGAGAGAGACTTGACACGCACCAGACAGACGATGATCCAGACAGCCTATGCGGACGAGACCAGAGCAGACAGACAGACAGACACTGACATGACACTGACACTTGGACACTCGCCCCGAAAGGAGCACAAGAAGTGAGCAACGCTCTGAGGAGAGAGAGACGAGAGGCGAAGAGGAGACCGAGAGGAGAGGAGAGAGAGAGAGAGATGAGCGAGATGAGCGACGAGAGAGAATGGCAGTCAGATTCAGACAGAGTACCAGGAAGACAGCAGATGGACAGAACAAATAGATAGCTGAGAAAACAGAGAGAGAGAGAGAGACAAGAGATCCCGAGAAGACGACTGCAGACTAGAGAGAAGAGAGATGAGAGACGACGCGAGTGAGCGAGGGCGGACCCGAGAGAGACCAGACACAGAAGAGACGACAGGATCAAACAGTCGAAAAGACAGACAGAAAGATTATTAGAGACAGAGAAAGAGGGAGACTGACCCCCGAGAGCAGCGACAGTGACAGAAGAAAAAAAAAAAAAAAGAAAAGCTGGGGACTTGGGGGGGGTGGGGGGGGGCGAGAGAGAGAGATATAGGAGGAGCAGGAGGATAGGAGGAGAGAGAGATGAGATGAGAGAGAGAGGGAGACCGAGTTGAGCCGTGTGAGAGAGAGAGGAAAAAGGGGAAGAGAGAGAGGACAGATGTTTCGTAGGGAATCTGGTTTGGGGCAAACTGGCCGCTAGCATCCAGGCTAGCGGTTTTTAATTACCCTGTACCTTTCTTCTTGTTAGCTCATGGAGGTTATAAGCGAAGTCTTACAGCCCGACCCCAACCGCTGACAGGCGGGCTAATGGATCCTGCCACACCACTATGCCAACGCTGCTGAATGCAAGTAAGTGCTAACACATCCACGGGGGGGTGCTTTTAGTTTGTCATCGGAGCTCATCACAACAACGTTAAAAAGCCCTGTGTGAAGATTTATCCCCCTTTGGCAAGGGCCTTGTGCGTCTTCAGTGAGAGACATATTGTCCCCCGTAAAGCCTTCGCCATCAATAACCCACGTCAGGACTTTGAAAAGCACCTTTGTTGGGTCTACTGACAAGCGGCCAAACACTATCTACGTGGGTACCACCACCCCTATAGCGCAACCGACCCCTTTCCTCTTTCATGTCTGTTCCACCACCATTCATCGGCACAGCCGTATGGTACCACTCACAAGACTCAGTCTGGGGGTCAGGAGAGGGGGAAAGGAAAAAAAAAGAAAGGATTAGGGGGTGGGGGCGGGGCGGTGGTGGTGGACCTTGGAGGACAGAAACCCTTGAAAGCTCCTGGCCTGATGTTCTCGTAAATCGGGTCTGGGCGGCGCGGCAGGAGGGCTGTCACTCATGCCAGTGCGGGACACTGGTTTTAAAGTCAATGAGGATTTCATCCCCGCAAAGACCCCGCCGAACAAAAAAACACCGGGCCGTTTGAGTTTGTGTCGAAGTGGGGTTGGGAGGGGGGGGGGGGAGGGGGGAGGGGGGGGGGAATCGGGGGGTTAAGAGAGGGGACGGGGGCGGCAGGCTTTTTGTCTCCCCTAGTGGGTTTAGAGGGGACGGGAAGAACAGGTTTGTTCATGCCCCCCTCTTGCCAGGTGTTGATGGGTGGGGGAAGACATGAGATTTATTCCTGCCACGTTTCTTTGCTTTCATATTACCCCGCTTCGACGGGGCCATTCATTAATCACCCCGGGCCCCTCTGGGAGCTCGGGGCGATGGCTTCATTTAGTAATTTGCTTGCTATGGAACCAGGCCCTATTCCACCGGCTCCACCGGCCATTTTTTCCCTTTCGGGGGGATCGGGACTATAGTCAGGGCTTAATATGCCCAATTCAGGGTCTGAATAGCCCATTTTACGCGCCGGGGCGCCAGGGTTCTCAAAAATGCTCATCGTAATTTGCTGTTAATAAAGAATGGCTGCGCAATTAATGTCCGAGCGCGCCATGAGTTATGGGCGCAATACGGCCACGAGTCGTTGCGAGTGGCGAGGTTTTGTTGTGACCTCGCTAGGGACCAGAGCGACGGTAACTACCGACCTACTAAACATTCCCGCTGGCATCATTACCCTTTCTTTGCGCAAAAAAAAAAGGAGGGGGGCTGGATGGGAGCAATATCAAAAATAGAAGATAATGCTGGCGTGAGAAAAGAACAGGTTTATGACATATGTGGGCAAGCGTATTACCATAAAGTTGCGCCGCGACATGTATAAAAAGACCTTTTCTTTTTTCAAGCCACACAAGCCCTACTCCGGCGCCTAAATGTGTTCTAACCATTGTCTTTCTCTTTCTAAAGCCCTCCCTTCTACAATGATCAGAGAAGGGGGAAAAGAGAGAGAGGAGAGAGAGGGGGGAGAAGAGAGAGACGAGAGAGAGGAGACGAAGAAGACAGTAGAGAGGAGAGAGAGAGGAGATGAGAGACGGAGGAGAGAGAGAGAGAAGGAAACCTAAATTACATCGTTGGCCTCTCTTCCTCCTCTCCTCCATCCTCCTGCTGCTTTTCTAATCTCTCCATTTCTCTGGAAGCCAAATTCAGAGGGACTCAGACACCATCTGTAATGATTCCCATCCTCTTAGTGACCATCCGTTGCTGTACGGAAAACACTTCAGAGCGCATACTTAAAGGTGGCGTCACTTTGTAAGAAGAAGACCCCCTAATTCAGAACGTGAAACATTCATTGCCTTCGGGGCGGTCCCTCGTTTATTCCTATAAACGGCGTTCGGGGAGGGTACCTTCGCTCGTGACAATAATGAAATCGCACCTCGTCCGACGGTTTCTACGTAATCACTATCGACAACCGTTCGTAACCATCCGGTTACTGGACCCCCATTCCAGGGGAAACACAACACCCGGACATCTCTATCATCTCTGACGGGGAATTCAAAATTCACAACCCCCCCCTGTAACCGTAGTTTGTGTTTACGCTTTATAGGCCCGCAGGCTGGAAGTTACTGTAGGCTTGCCTAAGTGCGTGTGTGGGACCACTGGTCCACTCACTGGTGATCTGAGTGGATTGATGGGGCTTTAGAACCCTCATAAATCGTGGTGCAGTTGAACGTCAAAAATCTCTTCCAATAGTCCCCAATTGATAGTGACAAATCGAATGCTTACAGGCTGTCCATTTTAGTGAGATTCTGCTATGCAACAAAAACTCGGTGTTGCTTGTCCTCAAAGTCGAGCTGCCCTAAGAACAGCAGCTAGGGTGAATAATCTCTTTAGACCATCTAGACACCAGCGTGGCCTGTGATCGTCCAATAACTCACGAAAAAAATCCTAAACGTCTTAAAAAAATGGTGTTGGATGTGGAGCAGTATTGCTCATTTCGGCTGTGCGCCGTTTTAGCAGGGAAAACATCCTTTGAGACGTCTGTCTGACATCAGCTGTTAGTTAGCTATTTGCTCCCCTTGTGTGCCAATCCTGTGGACCTGCATGTACCCCACGCTGGGGCCAATGCTCCCACCGCGAAGCGCAGCACACCGGCCCCAGGCCTGTCTATAGCATAAACTTGGAATTCAATGTACCGGTTTCAGGAAACTCGCGTTGTTCCATGCGGATAGGTATGTGTTTGCACACCCTATACTACAATATCACTGCAGTAAGATTGAGTGGGACTAAACTTTTACGTATTAAAGCACACTTAATTTCCATATTCTGAACTATCACCCAGACGAAACGGACCGTTTTCGACGCTTAAACCCTCATGTTGGTTGCCCGTGGGAAATGAAACCGAGGACAGCAGGCTATGTCCAAAGACAATGGCTGAAGGCAAAGGCTAATTGCCCAAGAGAAAGAAGGAGAAAAGAAAGAAAGAAAGAAAGAAAGAAAGAAAAAGAAAGAAAGAAAAAAGAAAAGAAACAGTCGAGGATTCATAAAGAGGAGGGAGGACGAGGAGAAGCGCACAAGAGGCAGTAATTACAAGTTGAGCGAAGGGCCCGGAAGTGTCGTGGAAAGAGAAGGAAGAAGAAGAAGAAGAAGAAAACCGAAAAAAAACTAGAGCGTTCTTTGCAAAGAAAAGAAGTAAATGACGACACTACGACAAAGAAGCAAAACACAAACTCGAGCCTTGCCCTGCAACGGATGAACACAAAAAGCTCAAAAAGCTCTAAGATGTAGAGGAGAGAGGATCAAGGACGTCTTGCCTCGCTTTTCGCTTTGTCGGAGTCCCATTACATCGCCCAGGTACACTTCACTATTTCCGCGGGAGAGATTGCGCACGAAGCATAGGTGAACGTAACGGTGTAATGCCTCTATCAGCTATGAAATGTGATTGCACAGGACTGCAAACCTGTGACCATGAGTAGACAGACGCGCAAAGGCAATCAGTTCAACATGCGCAAACTTCAATTTATCCGCAATGGGACTCCGACTATCGAAAGGCAAAGATACTTGTCCTGTTGCTTGTAGTCTCTTGACGCTGAAGCTTGTCTAGACCTGCTGCTATTACACCTACAGGAATTGTGTTGACATTCCTTTTATCATTATTTATTTAGACACGCAAACCAATGTCAATAAATGAAAACAAAGTCTGAAAAACAATGTTGAATTTTGAATTGATGATTTACAAACGGTGGTATTACAAAAGCCCCAACCCCACCCCACCACCACCACCACTTCCTCTTCCCACCCACAACTGTTCCCCTTACAACAACAAGAAGAGAGAGAGAGAGAGAGAGAGATGGAGAGAGCGAGAGAGGAGAGAGAGAGAGAGTTAGAGAGAAAGAACTAGAAAATGTTTGATTGAGATTTTTAATCTGTCCTGTACGACTTACAATGAACTTGCACTTGAAATGTGGACACTTTTCAAACACATTCTGTGTTTTCTGGCGTTGTTTTAAACTATGTTTTACTTTTCTTTTCTTTTTGTTTTTAGCAAAATGGAGTCTGATTACCTACCGACCGACGTGGGGGCTAAACTATAGACAACAACAGGACTTGGACGTGGTGGTTTGAGTGTGCATAATACGGAAATCATCAAAGGGCATCATAGATAAAATTTTTAATATAACGATGTCCCTTTTAAGCCCTGTTCTCCTAATATGTGTGATTGGAATGCATGGCGGAGCAACATGGTGGTTTATTCATTTGGGATGGGAACTCATTCATCAGGCTTTCGTTTCTGCTGTGCTGAGGGTCAATAGACATGGAATCCCTTCCTTCGCCGTAATTCCGGATTTGATGCCAGGACCGCCTCCTCCTGAACCAATGGAATTGGTCCGCTGGCACTGCAGGGCCGCACGTGGTGTGTGTGCGCGCGCGCGCGTAAGAGTGTAAGTGTGGGATATATTGTGTGTGTGTGTGTGTCGTGTGCTGGTGTGGTGTGTTGTGTCGTGTGTGCGTGCGTGACGTGCGTTGCGTGCGTTTGTGTGTGTGTGTGTGTGTGTTGTGTGTGTGTGTGTGTGGGTGTGTGTCGTTTGGTGTGCTGTAGCACGTACTGCAGATGTGTGCAAGTATGCGTGCGTGTGTGGCGTGCGTTGCATGACATTGTGTTATGGTGTGTTGGGTGTGTGGGTGTGTGTGTTTATATGCTCGGGCATGCGTACTGCGTGCTGTGCGTGAGTAATGTGCGGCGTGTGTGGTGTGTGATGTGAGTTTGGTGTGTGTTTGTGTGTGTGTGGTTGTGTCGTGTGGTGTGCCACTGTGTCGTGGGTGCCCCAGTGCGTGTGTGTGTGTGTGTGTGTCACTCGGCATGCGCAGACGTGACGTGCGCCGTGCATGTGGGTGGTGTGGTGTGCGCCCCCTCCCGTTGGTGTTTGTGGGTCAGAGTGGTGTGTGCGTATCGAGAGCAGCTGCGGCGCTCAGCGCACGGCGTGTGTGCGTTTTTACCACTAGATTTCTTCGCGTTGTAGTCATAACACGAGATGACACTTAAGATCATGGGAAATGATTAGACAAAACGAACATTTTCTGGTACAGTTCGTTTTGCGGCGATACAAAGTTGTGCGGGTATTTTTTTTTTTTTTTTCTCTTAGTCAACAGAAAACACATACTCGTCAGGGAGGGACAACTGTTCGATGCGATTCGTACCACACCAGCCCTCTTCCAAATTTCGTGTCTCTCTCTCTCTCCTCATCTATCTCCTCTCTCTCGCGCTCTATCTGTCTGTCTGTCTGTCCTCTCGCTCGGGTCCGATGGTTCCATCTCTATCTCTCTCCTCTTCTCTCTTCTTCCCCATCTCTCCATCTCTCTCTCTCTCTCTCGCTTCTCTATTCTCACGTATTTGCAAAAAAGTACAGTTTCCTAATGAGGGAATGGCTGTTTTTCTGCACTGTTGCACCCCTCACAACTGGATGGGGCCTAGTACACACAGGAGGGATTCTCATGGCCCCATCATAGTACGGCGAAGGTCTCAGGGGAAAGGGTCCCTTACTCACGCGACTCACACCACCACATACCACTTGAAGATTGAGGCGGACGAGAAGAACCCAAAGAACCGTTTTAAACAACAGAGAGGAGAGAGAGAGAGAGAGAGAGAGCACCGCACACGAGAGACCAGACGACAAGATGAGAGAGAGAGAGATGAAGAGCGAGACGAGCGAGAGAGAGAGAGAGATCGAGGTGTAGAGACCCCGAGGCGATTTTGAGGAGACGAGACAGAGAGAGAGGAGAGACCAGAGAGCAAAGGTGAGAGTTAGAGTTGATGGCAATGGGGTACGGGGCGGTTATTTTGTTTTGGGAGGGACAACCTGCGAGTGGTATTTTGTTGTGGTAGCACTCCAGTTTGGGGACATAACTCACTTACCGACTCTGTGTGCCCCTTGCTGGTGTTTGTGTGGGTGTTGTGTTTGTGTGGGTGTGTGTGTGGTGTGGTGTGGTGTGTGTGTCGGTGTGGGGGTGTGTGTGTGCTGTGAGACACACACACAGAGAGAGAGTGGAGAGAGGTGATGGAGAGAGAGAGAGAGAGAGGAGGAGACGAGGGGGGAAGACAATGCCGATTTCTTGGATTGATAAGCGCGGTAAAAGTATTGACTTAGATAGCCCATCTCTCATACTTGTTACGTGTACTAATCTACAAAAATAGTACTAAAAATACAACAAACGCTATCCAACAGGAATACAAATTAAAACACAACAAACACAAATATAACAAACAATAACAACCACACCAAACCACGAAGCAGGTACTGATACCATCGTTGAAAATAAGAAAAAACATGAAAAAAGGCAATTGCAAAGACAAGCTACAATAGAAACAGTTAGAATTATCGCATACCTTGAAACTATTGGGACGTAGAGTAGTCTATTTGAAACGTCTCTATGTGAAAAAAAAATTAAAAAAAGGAAAAGGGAATTCCAAAGGAAGAAGAAAAATAAAGGCAAGGGTGAGAGAGCAGGGGAGGATGAGGGAGTGCTTTTTTTTTTTGATGAGAGGGCCTGAAGGAGTATGAGACGAGGTGAGAGAGAGAGAGAGTAGCACAGACAGAACAGGACAGAAGGAACTGACAGACACACAACATCTACACACACACACACAAAAACACAAAATTACATCACACACTAGAGAGAGAGAGATTTGAATGAGAGAGAGAGGGAGATTTACCCCCCTGTTGAGGAGGGAGAGAGAGACGAGAGGAGAGAGACTTTTGAGAGACGAGCGAGAGAGCGTCGTTTTGTTGGTACGTTCCATTATGATACCAGGGATCTACGTTCCCATTTTTATCAGACTACCAACCATTGAAAGATGACGAGAGATAGAGAGAGAGAGTACGAGAGAGAGACGACGACTGAGACCGACCCTGAGACTTTTCAAGAGCCGAGATTGACCCCCTTGAGAGAAGAGTTATCCGAGAGAGGAGACTCGAGACGAGAGATCTAGTTTATTTTATGCATTGACATTACGTTTCTATTGTAAATGAACTAACAACTAAGATGAGAGAATTGAAGAAGAGGGTCTCGTGGCTACGACTTAGCAGATGTCTGACCTACGCATTAGCCCAACGCGCTGGTCAGACCTTGAGCGCTTACCTAACATCATTGTTTGTTTGTTCGCCTTCACATTAGCCCACTCCCTTGTAAAGAGACGAAGCCTCATGGTGACAAATTCAGCAAAAGCAGAGTGTTGATTCCTGGAGACGGGACCTGGAATCGGACACCAGGCAGACGGGTTACAGCTGGAGCGAATTAGAAAAGATTGCCCAGGACCGTGGTCGCTGGCAGGCAGTTGTTGATGGCCTAGGCTCTGGCAAGAGCAATGGGCCTACTAAGTAGGTAAGTAAAGTAAGTAAAGTGTTCATTGCTGAAACTTCTTCGCCTGCGCCTGAAAGCGGCGCTAAATTCTTTATGAATGTGAACTGATGAACCAAACCATTAACCTGTACACGTAGCACAGCGCCGTTTTATTTTATTTCTAGGCACAGTTAACATTTTCCATCTTTCCGGGGTTAAAGTGTGTTAGCTGTGATATGGATGAGAGTCTTCTAAGAGTAGCCTGCCGTATAGAAACAGAATGCATGAATTCGTTATAAAATTTGCGAAATCGAACGAATTTTATTTCAACGGCATCATAATCCATGTGTCTTTTCGTGTCAGATGTTGGAATAGGAGATGTCACACTTGTCAACCATGTTTAGCAGTTTCATTCACCACACACACACACACACACACAACACACACACACACACACACATCACACAACATACGGGCGCGCGCGCGCGCGCGCTCCTTTTATACTCCCAGTCTTATAGAACAGGGAGTACTTTACAATGGGAACGCAGAAATGCTGAGAGAGAGAGGAGAGAGACGATTGGAGAAGTGAGAGGAGGGAGGATGGGAGAGACGAGAGGAGGGACTGAGAGAGGGCGTAGGAGAGAGACGGAGAGAGGAGGAGAGAGAGAGAGTGTATGCTGTGTGTGGTGTGTGTGGTGCCGGTGTGTGTGTGTGTGTGTGTGTGGTGTGTGTGTGTGTTTTCCGCCTGGTCAAAAATGTGTTCCACTCGCCTCCAGACAAAACATACTCCTGGGCCGCAATCTTTCTGAAGTTTTGTAGGTATGGAATTCGCCATTATGGGTCAAGAGGATGCCCCGATGTTTTTATTTTTACCATTATAGCCGGTTACTAACGGCTATAAAGGCCCCACCCCGCCGCAAACGGGTTTTCTTCTTTTATGGAATATCTCAGAAATACTTAACCGATTATATAGCGGTTTGGATGAATGATATTGTGACAAAATCGGAGAGCAGCTCTTTCCATACGTAAGTGATTGTAATGCTGAACATCGATGTTATGTTTTAAACGACCTTTAAACAAAAATCGTATACATTGCCGTTAGTTTCTTTTATATGGGTGGATTTTATTAAATTTAGTATATTCGAAAGTTTATCACACACAAACGGCACTTCCATATAGTGTTTACAAAATTGACCGTTAAAAACCCTGATTCTTGACATGTTTGTCCGATCTGGATGAAATGTGGTAGGCACCTAGGCTCCTAGCCCAGTGGGGACTCAATTACCAGTTTCAAAAGTGTTACCTCGGTTAAATAAACCGTTTTTTAAAAACATTGTTCATAGGAAACATGCTCTTGATATGTAGACTGCGTATTCAAGATAATCTGGGCAGTACGTTTATATGCTTGCATCTTTTTTTTTTTTTTCTTCTACAGATGTATTATTGCATGCCGACCTTGTCCATATGATGTTACATCACGCCTGCAGGGTTCAGGAACACCAAGCATGTAAAGGCTAAGATGCTTGGACCAACCTGGTGAACAGTTTCGTCAGTTGCTGCTCTCCCCAAAGACTGCAAGGGAGTCAAGGAGTTAGGTGGAAAGAATCCTAGCATTCATACGGTTGCAACACATGGTTGGAACATTGACTCGACCCTCGTTTTCTTTTCTTTGCTGTTAGCGATGAAGTGTTGGGAGGTGGGCACCTGGCATTGTAATGAGCTGTATCAAGACGAATTGTCAACGTGGTAGGCACTGAAAAGATAATGATCATGTAAGTTATAATGGTCGATGGGAGGGGGGGGGGGAGGGGGTAGCGAGAGTAGCGCGAGAGAGAGAGAGAGAGAGAGGGTGAATGAGAGAGTGACTGTGTTTAATGTGTGTGTGTTCAATGTGTAGTGTGTGTGTGTTCCCGTGTGGTGTGTGTGTGTGTGTTTGGGTGGTTGTTCAAGTTCTTTGTGTGTGTGTGTGTGTTTTGTGTGTGTTGTGTTTGGTGTGTTGTGTGTGCGTGTGTGTGTGTGTGTGGCGACCCAGACAGGACCGACAGAGAGAGAGACGAGAGAGACCGACAGACAGACAGAGTAGAGAGAGAGACAGAAGAGAGTGAGAAGAGGATGATGATGATGATGATGATGATGCGATTGCAGGCAGGAGGAGAATATTGTTCGAACAAATCATGATTCTGCCAGTTCGTTCTTGATTGAAAGCCGAGGAAGAAACCATTCCCGGATTTGCAAAACCAAGGACATGAACCAAAAGGGGGGGGGGTGGACTACCAGCCCATCCCATCTCCAAAACTTTTTTTTCTTCCTTCATTCTTTTTCCTCTTACTTCTCTGAGGCCAATTTGGTTTGACTATCGAGGCCGCAAGTTCGACCCATCCAATGTATGCCAATTGTTGACATCGTGTTGCATGGATGGAACACATCCTATGTAGGCCATCTACTCTTGGTTGACGTACTCTCGCGCTTGGCACGTGCTCTGGCAAATTGAATTCAGCGTCTTTGGGCGAAAGGGGCCCCAAGCATCGTTCCGTAACAAACGCGACAGTTCGCTCTCCGTCTCTAAATGCAGGAGGCTACACACGGAAAACCAGGTTTTTTAGCGCCGGAGAGCCGGGTGTTGTTTTGTTGTTTTAGCTGGAGAGGGGTTTGTTTGGGGGGGTGCGTCGGTGGCAACTGGTGGGCAGCCAGGAGTCGTTCTTCTAACACAGTTTGGAAACCTCATGACGATCCATGTTTATCGATCCAATTAAGTCTCTTTGATGTGTTGGCTCGTGGATCAGTCGGGACATTTTACTCTCTGTGTGAGATTAGCTGCAGATGTGTTCACGTTGATTTTTTTTTTTTTTTTTTTTGTTCTCTTTCTCCCTTTTTTTGTTCTGGCCCCCCTACCTCACGTTTTTCTGGTCATGGATCTTGGGCCCCATGGTCTTATGGGTTTTCACGCACGCACACCGGGCCGTTGTCACTAATTTCACTGCATGCCGCCTCTCGCGAGCTGCACGTGCAAACCCCCCCCCTCCCCCCCCCCCCCCCCCATCCTTATCCCCACCCATCACCCATACTTCACCCATACTCTTGTCCATCACTCACCTCCTCCTACAAACCAAAACGACCCTCATCGACTCCTCCTACACATCCAACCCCCCTCCCCCCGCGCCCCCCTAGCCAGTACCGAGACCCAGCATGAGGCAGGAAGCACACACACACAAGGATCTCTGGATCCAACGGGCAGGTCCTCTCACTCTAATATTGTGCAGCAGACTCCCTCCTACATTCCGGGGCTGCTGCCAGCCAGCATGATGAGGATAGAAGGCACACGGTGCTTTGCCCACCTGTGCCTGCTCCTGTTTTTGATAGCGGCAACCACCGTACATTGTCAATAACCCTTATGCTAACCCCCTCCCTCCCTCCCCCTCCCCCCCCCCCACCCACCCCCCTCACCCCCCTCCCTCCACCTCCAAAAGCGGTGAACGGGGCGGCTATCAGGCAATCTCCCAACTTCAATCTCAAAGTGATTGACGAGCGCGTGTTATGACAAGAGACGCGCGCTGCGCGCTTGCCCCAATCCTCACCCCTTTCCAGGACAGGCGGATTTGGGGGACTCAGCGGGACCAACAGGCAAGGCACACCGCGGGCATTAGGGGAGCGCCGGTGTTTGGGTGGTAACATAGGGTGTCACGTGTAATAATACGGCCCCCCGCTCGTATAGAGACCGAGGACAGAACAGTCGCGGTTTATTAGGCCGACATAGGCTGGGAAGGCTTGAAGGTATATAGTTGCTGTGTTTTCAGTTCTCGCTGCCCTGCTAATCTTGCATCAAGCCGAGAAGCCTGACTCTGGCATGCACGGGGCTTGGCACTTGCTGTCCTTCAGCCATTCCCGCCTTCCAGCAGGCCTCTGCTGGGGGGTCCCTTGGCAGCTCAGAGAGATTGGGGGGGGGGGGGGGGGGGAGGTTAGTGGAGGAGTAAAAAGAGGTCCCAAATACAGTCTTATCTCGCACTGCTGCCTCTGCCTCCTCTCTATCTCCCCCTCTCTCGCCTCTCTTCTTACCCCCACCTTTCCTCCTTTTTTTCTGTCTCTCCTCTGTGTTTTTAATAAACCTTTTCCCTTCCCTCACATCCTTCCACCCTCTCTCCCTTGCACAACACACGCACATACAGATCGATCACACACACACACACACACGAACCACACAGACACACACACACACAGATAGAGAAGAAACGTCAGCAAACCCGCACCTCGAACCTGTCTGGTCTCATC